>JAWPHD010010810.1:0-89820 GCA_037043455.1 Cyrtodaria siliqua | reverse complement strand
TACTATACTCATATATGTTATTTATGAATGATGGTCTAAGATGTGTATAATAATTATATGCTATTGTGAATGGCAACTTTCATGTAATTGTAATGTGTGTGTGTGTTTTTTCTTTGTGTTTTTATAAACATTGTTTATTATGTATTATTTATTCTGGTGGTCCTGGATATTTATAAAGAGACGTAATTATGTTCCCTATTTAATTGCATTGATACAACCAGTCATAATTTGTTTGTTTTTATATTATATTTCAATATGATACCTGTGTATTCTGTTAAATCGTTCAATTCAGTGAAAGCATCTATCCACAATGATGGAAATTAGCTAATGTTATGCCACTTTTTAAATCATGGGATAAAGATTCACCATCAAACTATAGACCAATATCGTTAATTAGTTGCGTTGGAAAAGTTATGGAACACGTGATGTTCAAACATATTTTTTATTTTTTGCGTGCCAATAATTTAATATTTAAAACCAGTCTGGTTTCTTACCTGGTCACTCAACAGTTTACCAACTAATTGATATGTATAATCAAATATGCAAAGCGATTTATGAAAACAAATTTACTTGTATGGTATTTTTTGATATATCCAAAGCTTTCGATCGTATCTGGCACGCAGCTTTAATTTTTAAACTCCTAAAACATGGCATTTCAGGCAACCTTATTAATTGGATAAATAATTCTATAACTGATAGCAAACAAAGAGTTTTCGTTGGTTCTTATTTTTCTGTAATAAAAACTCCAAATGGCGGCGTACCCCAAGGCTCTGTTCTAGGACCATTATTGTTTTTAATTTATATAAACGACATAGCTGATGAATTGCTTAGTACGACAAGGCTATTTGCTGATGACAGTTCTATTGCGGTATCTACATCCGACATAGATTATATGGAAACTACAATTAATGAGGACTTGTGTAAAATATCGAATTGGTCAAAGCAATGGCTAGTAAAATTTAATCCATCTAAAACTGAAGTCATCTTCTTTTCACTTGCAAACAGAGACCGTCCGTCTTTAATATTTGAAAATACTCAACTTTAATGTGACCATCATAAACATCTAGGGTACCCTTAGTCATGATGGGTCCTGGCATCAACATATTTGAAATATTGTAATATCTGCGTCTAAGGTATTAGGTTCAATGAAATTAATGAAATTTAAATTAAAACGCCAAACGCATAATCAAATATATAAATTTTAACTTCGCATATTTTAGAATACGCGGCTATAGTATGGGATAGTTGTACAAATTATGAAAAAGATAACTTAGACAAAATACAATATGAAGCCGCGCGAATAGTTACTGGCCTTACTCGTTCTGTCTCTATACAAAAATTGTTAGCTGAAATTGGTTGGGTCTCTCTGTCTGATAGAAGACACATCCAAAAGTTGATATTGACATTTAAGTTTAAAAATGGAGATTTGCCGAGTTACTTGAATGGACTATTCCCTGCAACTGTTTCGGAATCGAATCCTTACAACTTGAAAAAAAAGTTCCAACTTCGATACTTTACTAGAAAAACAGAACTGTTTTCGAGATCAGTCTTACCGTCATCTATAAAACTTTGGAACGAACTTGATATTAATATTCGCGAAGCACCATCCCTTTCGAGTTTTAAAACTAGACTTAAAAATTACTTTAAACCACCGATAGTACCCCAATACTACATATTGGGTGATAAATACCTTTCAGTTCTACATGCGCGTTTGCGAAACAATTGCAGCAATATAAATGCTGATCTATATCTTAATCATTTGAGGGATAATCCCAAATGTATATGTGGTGATGGTTTTGAAGATGTTGAGCTATATTTGTTTAGAGGTGTAATTTTCAGAAATGAAAGACGGCAATTATTTTTAGACACTCGTATATGTCATCCTTTATGTAATCACAAACTTTTATACGGCATCGACCAACTAACGGACGAGGAAAATCATATTCTATGCTCTACCGACTGTTCAAAACTATATTAAAAACACTAAACGATTCCAAAATCTTTAACTTTGTATCAACATAAAGTTGTATTTTGTCTATATCAACTGTCGTTATGTTTCTATCAGCCTGAACGGGGATATGGGGTGTTATTTCGGTGGAGATTGCGTGTGGGTAGAATGTCACGGCAGAGTTTAAATTGTTTGATTTTTTTTCTTCGTTTTGCTTATCAAATTTATATTTAAATGTATTGTTACCGATAATCACGTACACTTTTTCAGCCACAATGGAGAGAACTGTAACTTATGTTGTAATAACTTGTAGTTCAATCCATTTGCATATGTTTCTATAAATATTGTGATGTTGAATTGATGTATTGTAACATATCTGCAATAAAAAATTATTAAACTAATGGGGGTTGGGGCAAGGCGGGGGCGTATCATTGATATAGGTGTAGATTTGATAAAACAAAACATTCTGGTGGTGGTGATGATTGATTGGTGGGATGGTTGGGATGTGGGGATGGGGGGGGGGGGGGGGCGAAACATATTGATAAACTGAAAAAACAAAACATCACAAATATATGCAAAAACAAACAAACAAAATACACTTTCGGGTGGTGTTGATATTGTGGTAGTGGGATGGTTGATGAAACAAAACAACACAGATATATATAAAAAAAAAATACATTCGGTTGGTGATGATGACATAGCTATATGTGTAAAAATTGACCAAAACAACACAAAAATATGTAAAAAAAATTAATTATATTTTCGAGTTGGGGGGAGGAGGTGAGGGGAGGCGGGAGGAGGCGGGGGCACGGCGGAGGCAACATAGCTATATGTGTTAGAATTGACCAAAACAACAAAGAAATATGTAAAAAAAAAAGGGGGCGTGGGAGGGGGAAGGGACGAGGAAGCCCATGCCCCAATATGGGCGAAGTATGAATTGGATGTATGATGATATTAGAATAAACCCAAACCAAAATTATAGATCTATACAACAGCTTACACGCAAACCAAGATCTGCCTTTATTGCACATGTTATGTGCCTTCCATGGGAGCCCAGAATTTGCAGAAAATAAATTTACCTACGCAACCCTTTACAACATACTATAAGGAAACCAAATTTAGTTGAGCTAAGACAAGAAATGTAATAGATATAGACCTGTAAACAGAGCTCACACACACATTTGATATGAAATAGATACATTTTAAGGGCTATCATAATTTGGGTTCCATGGGAGCCCATTGGTTACAGGAACCAAAATTGCTTATGCAGTCTGTAAGATAATGCTACAGGAAAGCCCATGGCCAAATTTAGTTGTGCTAGGGTAAGAAATGTAAGAGACATAGTCTTGTAAACACAGCTAACACGCAAACATGTATGTGGGACGCCGTCGCCAACGCCGACGCCGATTCCAGGGTGATAACATAAGCTCTCTTATTCTTCGAATAGTCGAGCTAAAAACGGAATATTTTCTTAATATGCTAAACGCATCTCAATAAAACGAGAAAATGTAAATAATATATCCTTATCAGGCTATATTCTCTATCAAGCAAATGAAATATGCAGCCACCCTGGTCTCGAACCCGGGACCTTCGGACTTCGGACTACCGTTCCGATGCTCTCCCGACTGAGCTAACCGGCCGGACAATACAACATTAATGTGCCTGTTCGATACGTATGAACCGTAACATAATCCATCTACAAATTCCTCGAATTTCAATGGGTACAGCGAATCATTTGCATGTTTATAGGAGTGTACTCAGTCACGGTCCCCCGTTGGGCGCCAAATGTAACAGGGCTAGAATAATGTGCAGCCAGGACGTTAGTCGAACCTGGACCTTCGGACTACCGTTCCGCTGCTCTACCGACTGAGCTAACCGGCCGGACAATGGAACATACATCTACCTATTGGATATCTATGAACCTTGACACAAAGCAACATATGTAAAACATAAAAGCCACAAAGCCAATACACAATGATTTGGAAGAACCAGAACCAACCGTTAAGAGTACACCAAGACACTATTTAAGGCAAACATCAAACGCTACCGTCCTTTGAGGATTTAGGTAGACGTCATCATAGGGTCCGTAATCTGTCAGGTCAGCGCACAATCAAAGAGGAAAACAAAGTGGCGAACTGAAAATGGGTCCACGACTAAATAAGCAGTACGTTGCAAAATGATAGGATAAAAATCTCTTTTGATAAACTTTTTAAACAGTTTAATAAAGATTGCATGAAAGTGATTATGAACAAGTAAATCACATCATCATAAAAGTCAGGTTGTGATTGTCGTTGTCGAATTACTCATTTGTAGTCTGGGCAATGTTTTACAGCAGCCACACAGCATTAAATAACGCTAGGCTAGTGTGAATGTCAATACTAAATGGGAAGGGGATCCCTTGCAAGCAACAAACGCAAACAAGAGAGAAAAGTAGCAGGTGGTTTTATTGAGCCTGTTCATGAGAGGTAATATAATGTGCAACACCACTCATGCCCACTAGCACCGGCTTAAGCGATATTCTATTTTAAAGCCACAACGAATGGTCTATGATATAATGTATATACTTCAAACTCAAAATACAATATGTGTGTGAAGATTACCTGTATGGATAGTGACGCTGTACCGTTCGGCAGATTTAAATCAAACTGGACGATTCCATCTGCTTTTAGAGACTTTGGCAGAGTATCAGCCATTATGACATCGCCCATTTTGAATGGGGGAAATGGCCTTATAGTTGGGTATTGTGATACGGTTCGGAATGGGTCCTAGCACCGGCCTATCTGTGAAGTAGGTGACTTTAATCATCAATTGTTCTGTTGTGTTTGTCGGAGGAGGTCGACCATCACGAAATGTGACCTTCATCTTGATGGGGGAAAATATGAGAATTAGTGTAATTAATTTGACTTTAAATACGTCATTTAAAATAAAAGTATAATATCGTACATTTTCGTTTACCAAAGCGTAATGCATTTTGTTGCAGAAAATGCTGCAGTTATTGCAGAATTAATAATTCAGATGTTTGTACTAATGATTTCTAAGTTGTAATTGTCATATCAAAGCTAATGTTCACGTATATTTTCAAATGCACCCCATAAATAGCAACGCGTCAATAACGAGCTTGATTATTTAAAGAACTAATACACATATTCTAAGTAAAACCAAATGCAAATAAACGACATAACTTTATAGAGTTTTTGTGTAAATTTTCTATTTTGAAAAGAGTTATTTTACATTCGACTGTAAACAAGTAAGATATATCTCTACCACGTTGAATAGCACTAGCTTTCCTTTATCTCACTGCCTGAAAAACATTCTCATTGTTCTGTATACGGTTTGGTCAACACTACGAATGTTTCACACATTATAAAATACGCTTACACACTAATATTGTTGTAAAATACCTACCAACACATCGAGGAGGTCTACAGTTGGCTCAAAGTTATACTGCATATTGGGGTCAAACTCAATGGAATAAGGGTGTTCATAATATTTTATATAGCTCTGACCAGCAAGGGTAATCCCAGTCATTGATTCAGTGACGTTGGCGTGTACAAGAAATCGTGCGTATTTTAAATTTCTTTTCAGTTGTAACAAGGCTTCCTTTGGAATGTCGAAAGATACCTCACCGTCAATCTGAAATAAGAAACAAACATTAAATAGACATTCCTTCCAGTTTCATGAAAACCAGATTAAAATGGCAGGAATTGTGCCGAAATGCGTTACATTGGAAAAACTTCAAAGTCCCATAACTTCATTAAAACATCATTCAACTGGAACGCCCTAATAATATCGCTTCTAGACATCACAGTCACACTTCCTATAAAATATCACGAACATCGGACGAAAAATGTAGGAATTAAGCGAACAAGCTTTTGATAATATGATAGTATGCGCTACTACACATATAATACTGATGCTTCCTATTACTGACGTATCATGGAAATAGGATGAACAACTTAGGAGGAGTAGAGTTGACAGTGGACAAGCTTTATATTGGAAAAAAAAATCAAAGTCCCGTAACTCCGTCAAAAATCATTCAACCTGAAAATCATGACAGGATTTGCTGCTAGACATCAGACTGATACTTTCTATGACGTTTCATGAAAATCAGATGAAAGACGTAGGAGCAGTTGTGCGAACAACTTCAAAGTCCCGTAACTTTACCAAATATCATTTAACCGGAAATTTCTGACACTATGCGCTATTAGACATCATCCTGTGAAGTTTAATGAAAATCGGATGAAAAACGTAGGATAGAACGGACATACACACTGATAAACGGCCATGATAGCAACTATATGCTCCTCAGAAGATTTCGGGAAGCATAGAAAATGGTAAACTAAATGATAAAGCTAATATAAAACAAAGTGACAACAATGATTGTCGCACTAAAGATTACAGTGTCACACGTTTATTTAAGACGATTTATAAGAAAATGTACAATAAAGGAACATCTTTTACTACGAGATTGATATAAATATATGGCAAAAATAAAACAAAATATGTTTCTCTTACCGGCATTTCAGTTCTGAAAGCTCTGACATTGAATACTCCATAGCTGTTTCCCAGGCTGACCGAAAGGACAAGGTAACCTTTTACTGGCATACCGAATGTATATCTGAAATACATGTATGATAAAAATGGTCCAACAGAAATCACAGCTCCCAAACACGCGTATATGTATCTGAAGTATGGGAGACATAACGATATATATAATCGAATGTATATCTGAAAGATGAAAAACAGTACAATGTAAGCGAGATCATTATACCTCACATAAAACGACATTGCTAAATCCCCATAGACAATATGTGACTTTTTACTATCCGACGACAGGATGATAGTACAGTTTGACCGTAAATCGCAGGGTGATAGTAAGATAATGCGCAGCTTTGATGAACGTTTGTGTGCGTACTGTCCCGGTGACGTTATCGGCTCCATATGGTGAAATTGCTATTTTTAACTCATCATAACTTCAGAAGTACTTGACCGATTTCAATAACCTACCACACTCATGTTCGTAGTTACGTTATTTCCAATCCAACGATATAACTTTCATTAGCAACTATCTACTTTTAGTGGTTGACCCATTTACAGTTCGCCTAGATGCTTTCCTCTTTGAATGTGCGATGACTGGATAGACTGTGGACCCTATGATGACGTCTACCTAACTCCTTATAGGACGGTAGCGTTTGATGTGTGTCGTACCCTTAATGGTTTGTTCTCGTGTTGCTCTGGCTTCTGCCAAGTCATTGAATACTTACTTTGTGGCTTTCTAGGCTTTTTTTTATATATTATATATACATGATCATTTATGCGTTTTACTTATATTGCCTAGTAATGCTGCCTTGTTTGTTATAGATTATAACCTGGCGGGGATATCTGTATTTACACAGTCCCGTTTATTGAGATGACGATAGGTAAGAGTGAGGTTTGAACCTGGTTTAAACCCAAGTGGCCTTTTTTTGCAACTGACCGTTCCAAGGCGGTAGCCTTATTGTCAATATTTTATGTTTGTAATGTCATGTTTCGCCTTTTATACATCTTTATAGTTGTTGTTTGTTTCTGTGTGTGTGTTTGTGGTTTACTGTCGTCCTTCAATGCTCCATTTCCTATTCGATTTTTATATCTACTTTATTGTTATTATAATCTGACGAAACAGAAGTAAAATAAAGATCAATAAGATCTATAAAGAACAGGAACAGCAAGAACACATACATAAATAACATACACGATGAAAATGAACCATAGAAGAAGGAATAGAGAGGGGAAAAACAAGGAAAGAAAAGAAAAGACTCAGAAATAGAAAGGGCAAATTATAATCCGGGTTGTGCAAGAATGAAGTACTTACGTGGCTTTGACTGTTCCTATCAGCGACTTATCAGAAGGTGTTCCAAATGAAGGCAGTGTCACAATAACCTCGAACTTCGGCAATACTAAAATAAAACGGACGGAATTATTTTAGAAGAAACATGCAGATAGTTGCAAAAATAAATATCTGCGGAGGGTATATTATACTGATGTTTAGTTTTTGACAATGTGACCTACATAATAACTCCCATATTAAATCGGAATATAAATAAATTGTTCAGGTCCGTTTGTTTGAATGGTGTTTTACGTCACTTATTGCACATTTTAGGCCATATATAACGGTCGACATTTTCTGGTAGAGGCAACCATCCCACTTTTTCTGGGTAGAACCAGTACTCTATGTCTCCCTCCATTCATAAGAATCGACCCGTTCTCACTTTCAGGTTGAGCTCTCATCGGGAATTTCTCAGTTTGATTTGAATAAAAACCTGAGCAAGTTCCCACTGTGAGCTCAACTTGTGCGAAGGTGTCGACTCTTACGAATGGCGGGAGGTATACAGTACTGGTACTACCCAAGAAAATTGGGTTGGTCCTAAAAACAGAGGGTAAAAGTACGTCATATAAAAAACTCATATACCAGGCAAAAACATCCACATTAAAATATTAAACATTAATTATCAAACATATGTAGATGTAACTTGCACTTAAATCTGGGTTACAATCTCACAATTGTCCTTATATTAGTCCCCTTAGACAAGACATGTTAATCCAATTAATCAGTACATCATAATTAAGAGGTAGTATCAAACTTTAATAATCAATTAATCAAACCCTTTTTTAAAAATGTAATTTGTTTACAATGATTTGGTCTAAATATATCAGTCAAACGAATTAAAACAAGAGAGGAACTGACCATATTCTCTCACTTCAAAGTAATAATTTTCTTCCGAGCGGATGCTTCTCCCTAACGATGATCCAGTGTCTTTCTAAACAAAAATCATGATAGATGAATATGTTTTTCAAATGGTTTACTGAAAAGTCATTGCATTTGTGAAATTGTTGTTTACCACTCACAACTGAATACTAATACGGGGATCAACGAGGGATAACGAGGATAACAATAAAGATCCATTAGTAGTATCAGTCATACTTTAGACATTGAGGTTAGGCAGTTAGGCATCAATCCCATTCTATGTGGCTTTAAAAGTAGAATACCGCTTATGGCAGTGCTAGGTGGCATGAGAAGTGTTGCACCTTACATTACCTCTCATGAACAGATGCAAACAAACCAAGTCTGCTACGTTACTCGATTGCTTATGTTCATTGCTTTCAAAGACCCCCATTCCTGTATTTATTGACTCACACAAGAGTTTGTTTAGTGTAATGTGGCGACCGTAACAAGTCTCCCGGTGTTACGAAACCGCAGTAGTATTACTTACTGGTCCTTTTGGGATCATTTCATCGTGGCTCTAGCGTAGAATACCGCTTAAACAAGGACTAGGGGCCATGTGATGGGTTTAATATTACATTAACTATGAGAGGTTAGTGAGTAACAGACTCCATAAAACAAAGTCTGCTATTTTTCTGTACTTATTTTTCACAATCAAGCGAAAAGAACACGCACAGTTATTTACATAGATGATTATGTGCTGGTTTTGGGCGATGTAATTCAATTAATTTCTAGCAAAACTATGTAAATTAAGCATATCAGTGCACCTATATTAATCAATGTCTTACCCGGGTAACAGTTTTAATCCTCCACTGACCGAGGGGCGGTCTGTCCGCTAACTTCAGTTTATCTTCAAACCCCATAATACCGCCCACGTTCGTACGCTCATCAATTTTATTTCCTTGTGGGTCCTGCATACAAAATAACAGTTTTTCTTTATATTAAATCCGAATTAGGATGATATACCGTGGCCGTTAACCAAGACTCAATTCGGAAAAACGTAAAACATTCTTATGTATTTACCCTCACCTGTTTCGGTTGAAAACAAATAGACTTGAATTTCTAATAAACTTCATGTTTCAAAAGTCGGAGCTTCAATACACGCATCCAAAGTGTCTCAACAGAAAATGGCTATTCCACTGTATGAGGAGACACTGAAAGTAGTTGTCTCTCTTGCACTACTTGGTGAATATTATGTCCCAAAAGCACGTTATTGTTGGTACTTTAGCGACGGGAAGAAAAGTTCATACATGAATTGATTCGCATATTTTCGACGTTTATGCAACATCAATCAACATATTAGAATAACGTTTAATTCATTATGTTATGGTATTTTTTTAAATAAAATAACGAAACTGTTGTTGATACAATGATGTTTTAAAAGTGTGAGTAAATTTACTAATGTACTTGTTCTTCTCCAACAAATCCTTGGATTCTTCTTTTCTTGGTTTAAAGACAGACGTGCTTCTAGTTGAAAGCATAATCACAGACGTACTTGTATTTGAAATCATAATCACAGACGTGCTTGTATTTGAAATCATAATCACAGACTACTTGTATTTAAAATCATAATCACAGACGTGCTTGTATTTGAAATCATAATCACAGACGTACTTGTATTTGAAATCATAATCACAGACGTACTTGTATTTGAAATCATAATCACAGACGTACTTGTATTTGAAATCATAATCACAGACGAACTTGTATTTGAAATCATAATCACAGACGTACTAACATATTTTGTTTTCCAACTCGAATACATAAAACCACAGTACTTACAAATATTTCGATGTTTAGTTTAGTATCTTTGATGTTCAATGAACCATCAATCGTGAACATTCTGTAATTCACTGAAATAGTACAACATAATTATATATTGCTTAACGGGTACTGGCATTGATTTGAAAACGGGTAGAATACAGTCTCGTATTGAAGTATATCCTAACGATTTATTCTGGCAATAACCTGTGAAAATACGTGTACCGAAACAAGAGGACCGAAGGGTCATTAAAGGATGTATATACAAATCGCTACTTGTAGGCGGTTTTTGAGCGCAAATAATCACATCGTCACTGGTGTCGATATAGAATAAAGAAATAACGTTATGTCGACAAGAACATCATGTTTAGAAAATTAATCACAGTTAAAAATTGGGGATATACTATACTCCATTCAGGCTAAGAAACGTGTCTAGCACAAGGATACATTAAAGTAACACAGTTGTGCCAATTGGGTTTTCGTTATAAGTGTTGTATACCTGTCTCTCCTGGTTTATACACGGCTTTGTCAGACTGAACTATTGTAGCAGTGTTTTTTGGTCTGCTATAAACACGGGTGTAGTTATCGAAGGTTATGGCTCCTGTCCCATTCACAATAACAAGATAACGGTTCCATGAGTTCAGGTCTGGGGGCACCTGCAAACATGAAACAAAAGGAAGATAGCGACTTAAATACCACAGTTTAGTCATCGTTTTATATCGTTTTATATCATTCCAGTCTTTCCATACTACACTATACAATTAAGGATGTTGGCTGGGCAAGTTTTGACATCTTCAAGTCTAAACATTTTATTTTTTAAATCATAGTTTTATTTGACAACAGAATTGTTTCATTTTTTCTATTCTAGTAGATATGGATAAAGTGTAGGATTTAAGATGGTTACATACCATATTTTAAGCAATTTTCTTTTTCATATTGTTTCCGTCATTTGTGATCATTTTTTGTTGTCAACAAAATAGGGGGTATGGTTTGCTCTGAGTAGAATTTCTCCTTTTGCTATTGAATAAATCAGATTTTTTTTTCAGTAGTGGAATACATATATAAAAGTAGATACTAAGCTAATTTTATTTTCGATCTTCATGTCAATATTGTGTGTACAGTATTTTACATTGAAAATGTCAAAATAACTCCAAAATGGGTGTAATTTAAAGATTTTTTTAATAAAAAATCATTAGAAGCATGGTGACCTATATATTTTTTTACTTGTTTTGAAAGAAATGTCATAGAACCTTGACATATGCAAGTTTTAAAAAAAGTTGATCATTAGAACATAATTTTTTATCTTGAATTAATGTTTCGGAAAAAACAAAAATGGGTCGGGTACGGTCCATATATGTTTGCTTTTTAAAGTAAAAAGACGAATGAGGATTACACTACCAAAATTCCTTAACGTGAAATTCACGTGAAAAAAAAATAACGTGAAATTCACGTTAAGTTCACGTGAAATTCACATGAAAAGGTAACAATTCACTAACGTTAACTAACGTTAAATTATTTTCAACGTGAAATTCATGTGAAAAAATATAACGTGAAATTCACGTTAAGTTCACGTGAAATTCACATGAAAAGGTAACAATTCACTAACGTTAACTAACGTTAAATTATTTTCAACGTGAAATTCATGTGAAAAAAAAACAACATGAAATTCACTCGAAATTTACATGAAAAGGTAACAATATACTAACGTTAAATTATTTTCAACGTGAAATTCATGTGGAAAAACAACGTGAAATTCACATGAAATTCATGTGAAAATGTAAACCATTAAGTAACCTGAATTTATTTTTAACGTGAATTTCACGTGAAAAAATAAAACAGAGAACTGTAATTTGTAACTGTAAATTTATCTTTTTATTACATGCTATTTGATTTTAATACCATATTATAACACTCTTAGAGTAAGTGAGATTTATATACACATTTCATATTACAAGTTTATAATATTTTGATAGTTAACAAGGAAAACAGGTTCATATTCCCTGCCTGGAAATTATATTTCTCGAGCCATTATTTAATCAGGGGTGTAGCTGGATGAATCTGATGGGGTTCCAAGGGGAAACCGCCCCTTGGTCAGGGGGGCTCCTGACGATCGTAGATTTCATGATTTTTAGCTTAGATTAAATGTATGTATAATTGAAGCAAAAGAAATCGCACATGTAAAGTCAATTCAAATAGTATACATGTATTTATATTTTGTAGAACAAATTAAAACAAGGGCACAACATCTCTGCTGGGAATATGTTACCCCTAATCTCCTACCCCACTTCGGATTTTATTGCATTTTCGGACCATTTATTTTTTTCATTTTTTCTGACGAACTGTACGTCCGGGCGTACGGGCCTGTTAATTATTTCTTGAGGGCTATTCCATTAAAACATACCTGGGACACCAGGAAGGCAATTTAATAAACATCTATGGGTGAATCCTGTTTTCTGAAATTAGGTTCTTTAAACTCAACTTTGCATCTATGAATGGGTGTTCAATTTCAAAAGTGCCTTCCTGGCGTCACATGTATGTTTTAATGGAATAGCCCTGACAGGATCTTTAAAATTAACATAAACAATACAGTCATTGTGATATGAAGAGGGTGGTGGGGTTGAGTTGCTTTTTAAATAATTATTCGAGTTATCTGGGGAACGAAACAATTCTTCCAATGTCAACGCATGGATTTAAATCTATCTTGAATAATTAGCTGTCGAAACAGTGATGTTGATTAGAGCTAAAATCTGGTCTTATCAGTAATTATTGACGGGTTACTACACATGCAAATTTGTAGTAGCCTGACCGACTCGATAGGACTTTCTGGTAGCCCGGACATCCAACTTTTGATAGCCCACGTGCTCCGGGCATGTGATTTGTCGGACCCTGTCCAGTGATAATCCGGGCATGTGATTTGTCGGACCCTGTCCAGTGATAAGCAGCAGCCTTGTGTACAAATATTAAAATAATCTGACAATATTTGTCTGAATTATCGAGCGGGAACTGCCAATCCACTTAACTTTAAGTAAAAAATTGGCATAGCTTACACAATGACTTCATAAACAGTACTTATATTGGAGAGAACATGAAGTCCAAATAAATGCTTTTATATATTTAATATGGAACTGAATAACATTATAACATTATGGTTGTTTTATAAATTGTATTTGTATGGACTACGGTAATTGTTCCAGATTGCCTCCAGTCCCTTTAAACATGCATCTGTAATCTCAATATTTGTCTTTACTGTGAGTAAGTCTATACATATTAATGAAAAAACAAATTGTGATCCTCCTTATGTTTGATGTACTTTGCTATATGTTGTTGTTGCATTTTCATTCTTAAACTGTCTTTTCCCTTTTCTCATATGCTCATGTTGCATCTTCCCCAGAATGGTCATGAATTACACGAAGGCACTGGATAACTGCACCAACTGGCACATACAGTATAGCTCATCATCGGAACTCCACTTAAACACGTGTGCCCCATTGGGTTGTCCCCCTTATTGTGCCTTTAACACAACCACAATTTCAACCACATTGTTAGAACCAGTCACTGGAATCAGTTGTTTCACTTTTACAATTTTTTCCTGAAATAGTGATAAAAACATGGATTTAATAATATTATTTTCTACATTTATAGAATAGCAAAAAAATAACCAAACACCCAACTTGCTTTTTAGTAATCTAAATCCCAGGCCCCTCCATAAAATAGCATTAGAACACCTCATATTGTTATTCTGGAAATGTAGTTATTTATCAATGTTGTTTTTAGTATAAAATCCTGTTTTACGGCTACAAAAGAACTTTGCATTGAAAAAAACACTTTATAAAGTATAAAATATGTAAATCGTGATGGCTGCTGGGGTGTCACAAAACACCCAAATCTATCTATTTCCACCAAATCCACCCAAATCTATCTATTTCCACCAAATCCACCCAAATCTACCCCTAAACATCACAAATCCACAAAAAATCTACATTATACAGTAGTGCAATGATGTTATTATACCAAATATCACAAACAAATAAATCATTTTAGCAAAATGAAGATGTAGTTGTTAATTTGTTACCGGATTCACCATTTTTGCGTTATTTTTACACATCGTGATAACAACATCTATTATTTTTACACACATTGTGATATTCATCAACCTGGGTGGCAACGACATCAACTCACGTTCGTCCGTAGAAAGAATCTTCGACAGATTGCAGACAATCGTAGAAGACCTACGCTTCACATGGGTTCAACCAATCTACATTGCCAGTATAATTGAGCGTGGCTCTTTTAGGCCGTCTTCTGGCTTGACCAGAGAAAGATATAAAATCTGACATAGTGTTAACAAAAAACTATGGAAATACCTAGGGTCAGACCTAATTGACGTTGGGAAATATATACGATTTCCTAGGCATTATGATAAGGACTTGGCTCATCCCGGGTCACGACAGGGAGGGATTGCAAGGCATCATGATTCATATACAGATGCTTTGAATTGAATTGGATTTTATAGTCGCACTAACAGCTAAGGTCACATGGCGACTTTCCAACTTCCATTGGTGGAGGAAGACCCCAGGTGCCCCTCCGGGCAATTTTCGTGCACGGGCTGGCACCTGGGTAGAACCACCGACGTTCCGTAAGCCAGCTGGATAGCTTCCTCACATAAAGATTCCTAGGCGCCTGAGGGATCGAACCTACAGTGGTGAGGGGCAAGTGATTTCAAGTCAGAGACGTTAACCACTCGGCCACGGACGCCCCCCAACAGATGCTTTGAAAATCATCTGTACATTTAAATCGCCTCAAACAGTCCTTTTCAGGACCAACAATATATATGAAAGAAAATATCTTTCAAAATTGTCAATACATATTCCGTAATGCTAGTTACTTTGCATCCCATATTATTATTTTAATACAAACAAACACCTAAAACAATTGAATAAAATCATGTATTATTTTAATAATAAAATCAAACACATACATTTTTTTAATCAAATCATTTAGCAATAAATAATGAAAAAAACTAACTACAACACGTCATACATCAACTTTTAGTGTTGTTATCACAATGTGTGTACAATTAACTTATGTTGTTATCATGATGTGTAAAAATGACGCGAAAATCGTTAATCCGGTAACAAATTAACAACTACATCTTCATTTTGCTAAATTTATTAATTTTTTTGTTATATTTGATACAATTACATCATTGTAACAATTACATCATTGTACTTCAGTATAATGTAGATTTTGTGTGGATTTGTGATGTTTAGGGGTAGATTTGGTGTAGATTTGGGTGGAAATAGGTAGATTTAGGTGTTTCGTATTACCGGACTGCTGTCGCATGTCAAGCAGCTGTGGGCATGTCACAAAAGATGATTTAATTATATGGAAACCAATGAACCCATGCTTGGGTATAAAAACAATGTTCAAACCCAGGTCTTCTGGGTCGAGAGGCAAGTTAGTCTCATTTATTCTTTTTTTTTCACATACGGATGTTTATAGATGTACCCACGCTGTCGAAGGACAGTGCATGCCATTGTAGGATGGCGCATATCAAAAATTGTATCGCCATTCGTAATAGAAGACGTGCATTTTATCCACTAAGAGGCGAGTATGCGCACTCCCATATATTATTAATCATTTAAAATAAAAAACAATACTTACAACTTTATGAAAACGAGCGTTTATCAAGACTGTCATCATGTACGTATGGTTTGAATTGAAGAGGAACCACGTATCTTTATCTCCTTCATCAATATTTTTCAAATTAGTAAAGGTCTGTGATGGCATTCCACTCCAAGCCCACAGGAATAATTACTGACTCATCCAATATGGTTTGTCCATCTGACATTTGTAGATTCCTGCCTCATTTAACCGTCGTCCAAAAAATCATTGTTGGAATCATGTTCAAATTCAGACTGTAAATTGGCTTGATCCTTTGACTTTGTTAGGTCCTTACAGGGAGTAAGAGTAAGTATACTTACTCCCTGGTCCTTATAATTGTACGGAAACATTTGACACCCCTAGTGTGTGATACTACTGATGCAAGCGATACACGAACATTTTGGATCGTTATAATAACATGACATAATATCTACGTGTTTCAAATGTTTGTCATATAAATAATTTCCAACAAATTGAAAGTGCGCAAAACCTGTCAAAATTATGTCAAAATAAACCCATACCCGAATAGAAAAGACTATAAATACTGTTGTCGTCATTTAGGAATATATATTGCGACGTAGATATCTAAAAACACAGTTGCAAGAAATTGAAGACACACTATTACACGAGATATATGTAAAAGTAAATTAGTTTTTAGACGAAAGGGATATAATAAAATGATCACCCAGTCCCATTCATTGTTGACGATGAGAAAAAAATATCGACAAAGGTTTTTACCTGACCGGCGCGCGATTTTATGGCAGACGAAGCGTTCTTCCAAAACATCAACAAACGAACAAAGATAACATTAACAGGACTTATGCATCGACAGAGGTATGTATAAACTGTATCGGAATGAAACAATATGTGTAGTGAGTAACGGCTTCTTTACATAAGCCGAGTTCCTTTACATAAGCCGAGTGAAACATTTGAGAGACACTGAGTGAACGTTTTCATGTTTTGATAATTTTGCACGCCACTTTGCAGAAAACTGGTCAGTACATAATTTCGTCGATAAAATCTCATACTTCTAAGGCCTTTGCCAGAGTTTCTTGGATAAAGTAAACCGATCTCTCGGTCACAGGGCGACCTCTCGGTTACAGGGCGAGACTGCTCTACCAATTGATACTAGTGTATCGTCGAACCATCTGTTTTCGCACACCTTGTGATTTCGGACGATTCAGGAAATGACGTATGCGCGCGTTTTTTGTGTGAATTCCGTCATCACCTTTGATGTCCGTCTGCTAAGTCTATAGTTCAAAACATCAAAAAGAAAATTGAAGCGATTTTCAGCTCTACGGACATTATTATTTCGCATGTTCCTCCATCTACCGGTGTATTTATCATTAAATATCTTCCATTAAAAGAAAATTCAGGAATATTAATATTATTTTGCAATACTATTGCAATACTATATGGATTTGATCTTTTATCTTTTTGTAGCCATCAATAAATTGCGTTTTCACCAACCTCTTTCATCGTAAATAAGAAATGGAATTGGGTCAAGTCAATGGCGGGTACCTGCAAAAAACGATGACGCAATATCGGTGTTTATGTAAAAAAGCCATCTGGCAAGTGGTTATTTCATAACCGTTTGCCCCAAAACTTTCGTGACTGACATGTGACCTAAGTTGGCTGCCATGTTTTGAACAAAGCAGATGTAAACAATTTACAAACTATTCTTTTCCGAGATGATGAATGTATTTTTTTCATTAAAACAACACAAAGCAAATACAGGTCATTGTTTTCTTCTTTTAAAGTAAAATAATAGTGGATACTTTGCTATTTTTTCTGTGTTGACAATTTTACATAAAATCAGGTCAACTGATTTGCATAAAATTACCCGTATGAAAACACTGCATCTTGGGGAAAAAAACTAATTAAATGAAGTGTGCGAAAACTAAAGCCGCTTACCGTAAAAAAATATGTAGGTCATACATTCACAAATCTTATCAGATGAAAAGTAAATTAAATTTGATAACTGTCTAGGAAGTTTTTGCTGCAGACTGAATAGTTTATTCCTTCTAGCATCTTATTAGGTTAACTGTATACTTATCACTGATATTATGATAACAATTATCGCTAAGTGTGCGAAAACTAAGAGGCCGAGGATATTGATATATCAATTATCACCATACTCCTCCAATTTTTAGCTTTTCCGGTATCAGACCGATACAACTATGATCGAGGAGTTCAATGTCGCCCTTGGACACTTCCAGGTGACTCTCCTAGCCAATCAGTAGTCTTCTTTTGGCCATGTATATAGTTTTAATTTTGAAATACCGATTTTTAACTGTAAATAGCCAAGGAAGGAGGCGGCTGTCTCACTCCCATCTGTCCCAGGTCATCTGTACATTCTCTCGAGAATCCGGACCTTAACCAGAAGAAGAAGAAGAAGGGTCTAAACTTTAAACAGTTGGATGTTGTTCAGAGAATTGCGATTGCCAAAAGGAAAAGTTGGTCACAATTCTGAAATAGTTTGAATTTTGTGGGAAATATTTATCAGCGCACCAGTCACGATCACATGACATTTGACCCGAATAATAACAAATATTGGAAAGTTAATATTTTTTAGTTAATATTTTTTAACTTCGTCTGAAAAGGTTGACCGTTCCAACTTTATTAAGATTAATATAACAAATATTTCGGTTCAAATAGGTAAATAAATATATTGATAATCGCTTTAGATGCTTGAAATGTTAATTCAATGCATACTTTCTTAGATATATTTACTTAAAACCAAGTATCGCGTAAGAGGAGATCCCCGTGTGTTTACTATAGGAACCGCACTGACCGTAAACAGCCAAATGAAATACCAAAATCTTAAAAAGGGCTGGTAAGGTCAGAGAACGCTTGGATTACCAACTGAGCTAACCAAGCTACTAGTTAACCAATATCACCACATTTGTGTATCCACTAATACGTACATGAAAGTGAATGAACCCCGATCAAATCTGCTAAAAATAATATGGAAAACACTGACCTCATTTTTATTTCTGAGGCAATTGTCAATATTAAAGTATAGATGTAGGCTTTTATTGAAACCATGTAAATGACTATATGTTTAAAGATTACTGGTAGGTTAAATAGCACCGTCAATATACAACCTTTAGAATATAATTAATCTAACTTTTTTAAACCAATTTTTAAATAGCCCATCAGACTACCCAGAAAGAAATATTAGTAGCATTTTTACTATGACTAGTCTGGGGCTTCCGGTCTAGCGACCGGAAGCCCCAAATTCAAGCCTTGGTTGTGTATCTGTGCATTTATGCTGCACTATTCATAATATTTGAAGATGAATATAAAAGGGTGCAGGGTGTTTCGTACCTTAAACGTTCCATATCCTGGATGCTTCATACCCAGACTAGTTTTTGGTACGAAACGCCGGAATGCAAAATAGAATTATATGTGTGGTTCCTATTACATGCTAAAAAAAAATGGGTTAGGTAGGTAGCCTAGGGAAAATATTTGATTTGATATTTCGCCTTCTCTTTTTTTTCCCCACTCAATTCTTTAAAATCTAATATTAATAAACTAACTACAATACACAGGGCTTTTTTCAACACAATTGGGAAGAGGCCCAGGCCTGTCCATTTTGGGAAAAAAGAACGCGCATATTTCTCATTTTGGGAAAAATACAAGGTTTCATAAATTAAGAAAATATGACCTTAATATACTTTATTTATATTGTCATCCATTATTTACCATAATTATTAACTTTTCCAAGTCGGAATTTACTTGGCAGCCAAAAACACACTGCAGAATTCATGCTTTTTCTCAAATTCTGACAGACTGCTGTTTTCCGATTGGGAAATATTTCTGCCACAGTTGGGAAAAAACAGTCAAAATTTCTGTTGGGAAGAGGCCCTTTACAGGCTTCTGTTATATAAGGTAAAAAAGCCCTGATACATATAGGGAATATGCATCCAAATACTACAGGAAGTGTTTTTTTCTGAAATGGGACATAATATACCGGCAGCAGTAAATGTACAAATGGTGTTGACGTCACCGATACCATATTGTTTCTAATTAGCGCCCCCGGGGGCGTGACATTTTCTGAAAGGGGGGGCACTTATTAGAACACTCTTCGTAAGCCAATACACATTTTAATTTCCTTATATAATGCTAAAAAATGTTGTGTTACGGAAATATGGAATTAAATTCATAAGTGTGTGTATACGGTTTCTTGGATTTTAACCACTTTTCTTGGATATTAACCACTTTTACACCTCAAGGTAAGATTATTTTATTTTTTTTAAAGTTAGGGTGGGGCGCTAATTAGAGAGGGAGCGCTAATTAGAAACAATACGGTAGTTTTTTTTAAAAATTAAAGTCGTTACAATTAGGACATTTACTGGGCTAACTTTTGGGTTAATTAAAATATTTCTGCACTGGCATGTTCATGCCTGTTAGGCGCCATATAACCTTTCATGTGTTGGTGCGTCTTAAAACTCAATTCAATTTCTGCACTGAATGTCTATCTGGGAAAAACCCATAGGTAGACAGTATTCACATCCTTATAAAATGTACTGTGACACCGTTTGAGATGTTTATGTTCGAGTGACAGTAACTGGCTAAAAATGGCCCGGATGACTATGCATTCCGTGCAAAATTTGGAACTTCTTGGATTGTTGTCAACAGTAATGGAAGTTTTTATTGTCAAAGTAGTGCATAACAGGTCTATTTATTCAATAGTGCTTACAGGTCTCACACCTCAATTAATTTTCCCACAGGGAAAGATCATGGGCAGCAGACATTGTTGTTGGTTTAATATCTTCAGTATAGCCGAGACCAGTAATTTAAAACAATAAAGTACATTTAATGTAGCCAGGTTGGATTTTTTCTTGCTCATGTTTATGTGACACCTATGGAAAATACAAAATTCATACACTAAATCTAGCTGAATATGTGGTGCTAATAGGTCAAAAACTTCTGAAATTTGAATGAAACCTATCAACATGGGATTTTCTGTATCATCTGTCTTTTACACTGCAGAATGAGATGTATGCTAAAGCAAAGAAAACACTATTTTTCAAATTAAAAATTGCCTGGACTTGAGAAAAAAATATAATTCTCTCTTTTCCTTTTGTCTCTAGGTCCGTGAGCTTTCCCGGGAGATAATAGAGGTGTGAGACCTAAATAATGGACAGAAAACTTAATTTAACTGGATTTTTGTGGCCTTTTCGAAGAAAAATGAAATACATAGGGATCACTTTGTCGTCCGCCAGTCAGTCCGTCACGAAAACGTTGGCTATAACTTTCTTATTTCTTGATATTTCTGCATCAAATTTTCAATATATACGGTACTCATCATGACAACATCAACATGACATACTAAAATATGAAGGTAATGGTCACACTGAAGGTCATTATATGGGTTAAATACTCAGTTTTTTCTTCACGAAAACTTAACGTTGGCTATAACTTTCTCATTTCTTGATATTTTGCATCAAATTTTCAATATATACGGTACTCATCATGACAACATTGACATGACCATACTAAAATATAAAGGTCAGTTCACACTGAAGGTCATTATATGGGTTAAATACTCATTTTCTTCACAAAAACTAAGTTATAATGTTGGTTATAACTTTCTCATTTCTTGATATTTCTTCATCAGACTTTCAATATGTACTCATCATGACAACATCGACATTGCCATACTAAAATATAAAGGTCAAGGGCACACTGAAGGTTATTGTATGGATTAAATATTAATTTTTTTCTTCACGAAAACTTAGGTCAGTTTGTCAAGGTCATTTATCTGGGTCCAATAAACCTTGTTATACTGACAAAGCGCTGACAGGCGACACACGTGTTCCGCGGAACACCCATCCAGTTTATTATTAATAGTATTTTTTTTAAAAAAAAATTCCATAAATGTTTAGGGTCGGCCCTTAAAAACGGGGTCGGCCGGGAAACCGAAACCGCACATATAAATGTATTTGGTCTAATTTTTCAAACAATCTCTATAATCATTGAGAGTTTCGAAAAAGGTGGACGAATTATCAAAATTGGATGATATTAAAGGGATTGATGCACTATTTTCAAACAAGATTTATTTAAAAGAAAAACTTGAAAAAAGCGAAAAAAAATTATCAAAATACTATGAAAAATAAAGGAGATAATTATGACCAGTTAAAAATTTGCAAAGAACATAATTGGAGGCGGCCATCCTGGAACAATGACATCGCGTCTTTTTACCATATAATATTATGTCATATTGACAAAATACAAAGAAAAAGTGATTTTCTTTGCTTTAAAAGACATTTTGTGAGCAGGGTTTCCCCCAGGATCATAAGGCATGTCGCATGCAACATGCCTTCCTGGAAAAGAAAGGAAAAACAACATGCCTTCATCAGAGCAACATGCCTTAAGATTTTCTTAATTTTCATGAACAACAGATTTAAAAGAAGAAAAATAGAATTTCTATGGTGATTCTTGTTCTTTTTGCACCAAAATCATAAAAGCTAGTATGTTATTTTGCCATTAATAGGCACTATTTTATTTTTTTTCAAGCCCAGTTTGGTAAATGTAATGTAAGAACAACATGCCTTCACAATTTTCTGGGGGAAACCCTGGTGAGTATGCCATATATGGTAAAACGAGATGACCATTGTTTCAAGATGGCCGTCTCCATTTATGTTTCTTTGCAAAATTTCAATAGTTCATATATCCTTTATTTTTCACGGCATTTTGATTTTGTGACGGTGGGGTTGGAATTGAATTGGAATATTGTTCAATGTGTCAAACACATTATATGTTATTTAGAGCTGCCCCAGGGAAAGTTGAAGGTGTATTTTAACTTATTGAGTGGGGGGAAATTGAATTGAATATTGTTCAACGGCTCATGAACACATTATAGATTATTTAGAGCTGCCCCAGAGAAAGTTGAAGGTGTATTATAACTTATTGAGTCGGGGAACATTGAATTGAATATTGTTCAACGGTTCATGACCACATATGTTATTTAGAGCCGTCCCACAGAAAGTTGAAGGTATATTATAACTTATTTAGTGGGGGGAAATTGAATTGAATATTGTTCAACAGCTAATGACACATTATAGGTTATTAAGAGCCGCACCAGTGAAAGTGGAAGGTTTTATTATAACTTAGTGGGTGGTGAAATAATTATTAAGTCAGGAGAACTTATTGTGCGGGGGTGAATTGAATATTGTTCAAAGGCTCATCAACACATTACAGGTTATTTAGAGCTATTATGAGTATCCCAGAGAAATGGGAATGTTTTATTATAACGTGTTGATGAGCCGTTATACAAGATTCAATTCAATTCAATGTTCCCCAACTCAATAAGCTATAATACCAACTTAAACTCTCTGGGGCGGCTCTAAATAACCAATTATGTGTTTATGAGCCGTTAAACAATATACAGTTCCATTCAATTTCCTCATTAATTTTAGTAATTATTTCACCACTCACTAAGCTTTTATACCACCCAGGGGCATAGCCAGAGCCTTTTGGAGAATACGCCCTGGGGGAGGGTGCGGAAGTGGGTGCCCCCTCCTGGTGGGGGAAAATTTTGAAATTTGAGTGCAATTTCGGAGGTTTGTGGCTTCATTTGAGTGAGATTTTGGAGGCTTTCGCCTCCATTCATTAAGTGTGTTTTTAAAAATAGTGCCTCACCCGCTACCCCCTTCAATTTTTATTGCTGATTTTAAAAAATAAGCATTTTTTCATATTCGATTTTCTAGAGTACGCCCGGGCGTACAGGAGTATGCCTGGCTACGCCCCTGCCACCTTCCTCTCTCTGGGGCGGCTTTAAATAAACAAGATTCAGTTCAATTCAATTGACTCATGCAGTCATTACGTCTCCACCCAATATGTTATAATACCACCTTACACTCAATCACATATCGTTGAGAAGTCCCCTGCAGACACAATGGCCTTGCAGACACCATGGCCTCCTACGCATAGCCCATAGTATCCGCGGACACCATGGCCGGTGCAGACGCCATGGCCTCCTACAACTGGTCATAAATTTTATAAAGTATTATTGCCATTAAGTAAACATATTTTTCATAAAATTGCTGATTTTTCCCCCCATCAATCAATGAATGTGCATATTTATAAAAACTATATATATGATCATTTAGAACTATGATATCATAACTGTCACACTCACAGTGATGCAATATTTATATGTTAACACCTGTTGTTGATTTTTATTACTGGACTCTTCATTGTTGCATGTATAATGTAGTTATATTGTTTTAATTATTAACAGCAGGATAGTCAAGAAACCCAACCACCTGAGAGCCAAGACCTTTTCTCTGAATATGGAGTGCCACAGACTCCTAGAGGCAGAAACACAAGTGTTGCAAGTACTGTAACGGGAATCATGTGCTGATGATCAAAATATGTACGTATATAATCATGATAATATATATAGATATTAATAGTGATAATAAAAAAAGTACTGAAAGTAAGCAAAACCGGGTTTCCATAATTAAATCATGTCAAAGTCATGAGATTTTTGCAAAGATAAATTGAAGTGTGCGACGTGCCACTTTTGGTGTGTTTTTTTCATATAAAATTTAAAAATATGCAGATCTATAAACATTACCGTTATACATAACTGCAAAAATCCCACAGAATTTTCTTTCAGTTAGAAATTCGTTTTATACTGCAAGACCGAGATTTATTCACTGTGTAGAATGTTGACCTGTTTTGTAATGCACTTTGATTTATGATTTAGTCGGCTGTAGATGTGTTTTATATATATCAACAACGGGGTGGTCTGCCTCTACCACAAAAATAATTGACCATCATATATGGCCTAACATGTGCTCAAAATTATGTAAAACACTATGCAAACAAACTTGAGGTACAAAGGTATACATGGAGCACACAAGACATTGGTTGATAACATTTGCACACATGTCGCAAGATATTTATATTTCACTGGATAAACGAGTTTACATAGGGTATATGTATATGTAATTTCACTTGTGTGTCAATTAATTCATTAAGTGTACTCCGGTCTCTGCAAAGGCGCCATTTATGGGAGTTAATTATGATTCAGTGAAATTTACACATACAATTGTATTAACAATATTTTAAAAACACCAGTGATTTCTTTACTGATGATGTCAAGGTAATTCACCAACAGAAATGTAATAAAATATTGATGTTGGGTGAGTAGATTTTGCAGGGAATAACATCTATCAAATTAACTTCGAATTTATAAAAAAATATTTTTTAGGTAAAATCAGGTGAATTTGAAAGTTTCTTTATAGGTCTCGGTTAAAATCATAAAGAATTTGTTATTTTTACAAAACTTATTCCTGTAAAAGTTCAATAACAACAATATAATATTATTTATAAATAAGATGGATTGTTTGAGCACAATTACATGTATAACAGTTTATGTTATTAATTTTATTAAAATCAGGTTATTATATAATTTAAGAAATAGATCATTCTTTAAGGTGTATTATATCAATGTTTGTGGTTCATGTGTAAATAACTAATTTCACAAGCTGTAAGGTAGTAATGGGACAAATAAATGAGTTGTTCTAATGTTGTATACAAAAAAGAAAAAGAAATAAAGTGCATCCAAGTATAATTATAGTATAAGTTATTTTTCTGATTTTATTACATTTTGGCAAAAGAACATTTTAAAGTCCTAAAAGCAACTGTTTGATACATGTCTTATTTCCATACAGATCATGTCAGAAAAGGGTGGCGATTATGGTTGTTTCGACATACCACGTTTGGCCCAGTTTCTCTTTGGAAGATTTCGAGGGGATCAGGGAAAGGACCTACTTCTTGCAGCTAAACGGGTTAGTTTAATAGTAATAAAATTAATGACAAATAATTATATATGTCTGGTCAGATCTTTACCAACAGATTTGCCAAGTTTTCTGACTAACACACCCTCAAAATAGTCGAGGTTCTCATTTCTGATAGAATAGTAATTACAATCATACAAATGGTTATTTTTCACCTCTTGGTGAATTTTCCTTAAATTATATGGACATGTTCCACAGATCTGTGGTTGATCAAAAATGAAATTAAATTCCATGTAAATCACAAATTGCTTTCACAGCTTTAAAACAGAATGTATATCACAAAACCGATAAAATTCATGCTTAATTTAACACCTGCTCAACAGAAGATACTATGTCAATATCTGTTGGTATAATTTTAAGAAGAGATCATGATCCTGTATTTTAAAAAAAATGTATTTAGGGACCACTTTTTAGTTGCTGCTTTGTCCGTCCGTATATCAATGCAATGAGAAGACATGTAGAGCACAAGAACCATAACGCTATCTTCTTTCAAATTAGAGTTATTGCCCTGGGTAATTTTATAGTTACATTTTTTGTCCGGAACATAACTCAAAAACTACTAATGGGATTGTAATGAAACTTCACTTAATGATAGAGGACAAAAAGAGGAAGTGCACAGCACAAGAACCATAACTCTATATTCATTCAAATGTATTGCCCATTATTGCAAATAGTAGGTCAGTGTGAAAGACCTTGATCTTTGTTTTCACACTATTAAAACATTTCATGTAACTGATAGCATTTTTCTAATTTCTCTCTAAACAGTTTGTCTTTGAAATTTAGGCAGTTGATCATTGAATGCTATTGGCACTCATTTCTGTTGTTATAGTCATAAATATGTCTCTCTTTTCATTTAGCTATTTTGCTAATTTTCAGATATTTGCCTATGTCAATGGGATGATGCGGGTAAAAAGGGAAGGGTCCATGCCCAGTGTTCTTGCCCAGTGGCCCAGTTCTGGGTGAAATTCAAGCAAAGCGTGGACAACCACACAGCCAGCACTGTAGAAAACAAGGCAGAATAGGTTATGATGAATAAGGAGATAAATTATTGGCTACAAAACGGCCTCTATGTATGTATATTTATCCATGTATATTTGTATACAGCTAAATACGCCTAATTTTTGTAAACGTAACTATTATTGTGGAACAACAATAATATTTCCAAAGTTACAATTTTAATGAATTGTTGTTTTACGGCTTATTACCATTTTGTATAGATCATTTAGAGCCACCCAGGGTGAGGGCATGTTAAATAACCATATAAGAATCTTCCCAGATTCCTATATATCCTACTCCTCTCTCTGGGGCGGCTCTAAAACAACAATTCAGTTCAATTAAAAGTTATTCATGATCCAAGTCATTAACTTATTATTTATCAATAACGACTCAATAACTCATTAAGGCCAAAAAAAATACCTGTGTTTCCGGTGGCCAGACCGACCCTATTTTTAAGGGGCCGACCCTAAAACTTTTTATGAAAAAAATTAAATAATTTAAATTTGTTCTGAACAATGATTTATCACAATATATCGAGGTAAACTGACATCGCAGAGAAACTTTCAGTTGTATCATCAACTTGTATGGGGTTTATGAGATAAATACATGTAGAATCTCACAATAGAAAAGAAAACAAAAAAAATGCCTACCGACCTACCCTATTTTTTTAGAGCATGCAATAGGAAACACACCTATTTTATTTTTTTGCCTATAAACATAAAGTAGTGTTTGATTGTTTAAAAAGGCCGCATAAAGTGCCTGACACTCTTCGATACCCAACGTTTTTCATCACATGGCAGTATGTCAACCCGTGACATTTTGGCGCGAATGTGTATGCCGTTGGGTCAGTTTTATGCCATCTTAATTATTTTGTGTCACCTGCATAGCATGGCAGACACTTAGGGATCACTGTGTCTGCCGTGAGGTCCGTCACACTTTAGCCTGCAACCTAACCTTGGCCATGATTTGAAAAGTATTTGACCTTTGTCCATAAAACTTCACACACATCTTCATCTTAACTCAAGTAATGTCATTAATCATGTCCAAAAGCTCTGACTTCCATTTTTGCAGAGTTATTCCCCTTTTCATCAAACTTGAACCTGCAACCTAACCTTGTAAGCTTATAACTGGCCATAACTTCAAAAGTATTTGATCTATGTTCATGAAACTTAACTTCACACACATCTTCATCTTACTTAGAGAAAAGTCATTACACATGTCCAGTAACCCTGACATTTTGACAGAGTTATGCCCCTTTTCATTAATCTTTAACCTGTAAAATAACCTGGCTCATAACATGACAAAATATTGACCTATGGTCATAAAACTTCATACAATTCTTCCTTATCAATTATTCAGTGCTGTTGACTTTTATTTGGCCCTTTTTATAAAAGTTTAACCTGCAACCTAACTTAGCTAATAACTTGACAAAACATTGACCTATGGTCATGAAACTTTATACAGTTTCTACTTTAATATCAATTTTCCAATGCAGAGGTATGCCCCTTTTCGTGAGTTTTATCAATTAAAAAAAAATCTGCTCCATAATTCATGAAGGATTGCACCGCCTGTCTTCAAATGTTTTTAGTTAAGATTTTACTTGCTGAAATTAGCACATGGCAGGCGATAAGTGTTACATGGAACACCCTTCTAGTTTAAGGTTTTTGACAGTAACGTCATATGAAAAAAATAATCTTACACTCGTATTCATTTCGTAAAAAGATGAAACTCATTGAATAATCTTATTACCGTATTTTACTCAATTATGCTTGTAAAATATAAAAATTACCAATTTGTTGCATATTTTTCATATGAAACGAGCACTCGTGTGAGATCCTCAATGTATTATAACACAGTGTGAAATTCACACCTAGTGAGAAGTAATTTAATAAGCATGTCTGTTGAAGTCAGACATTATATGATAGGTTACTCGTCTTTCTATTTTTTCTTGTTTCAGAATTAACTTCAAAGCAGATAGAGATATGCACTAAGGTTTAATGTTGTAAACTACATTATTTATTGTCGGTCAAAGATCACTATCACAAGTCAGTCAACTATATCAATGGAAATGATGATGGAATAATAATATTAAACAAAAAGAAAAGAAGTGCATGTTTTGAAGGAACTAGAGACAATCTGGGCGAGTAATTGGTGCCAATATACAAATTCAAGAGAAAACCCTCTAAATGTGCTTCAGTTTAATATGAAATGTGCACAGTCATGCATTAAATAAGTTGCACATTTAGTTTGGGGCCAAAAATAAAATTATGTTTGTTTCCCCTTCCCGACCCATGCAAAAAAAGGGTTGGGTAGGTAGGTAGGTAAAATATTTTTTTTATTTCATTTCTTTTATTTGAGATCAAAACTGGAATACATGCTACCTATAAGACACATTTAAGACAAAAAAAAAAAAAAAAAAAATTCGCCAGTGTCGAAAAAATAATTCGGGTCGCGGCAATTTCGGTGGGTCGGTCGGGAAGGGGAAACAAACATAATTTTATTTTTGGCCTGGTTGAATTTGATATTGAGGGAAATGTTTGGTCTGGAAAACCGAAGTCTCGGTTGGTTTTGTTGCTATATCATGAATATTAATTTAAATTGTGATTATATTGCTAGCGCTTGTACATATAATTCAAATAAAGTGTACATACTTCGATTACACAACAAGAATGTCTAAGAACCTTAAAGCATCCTATGATTTAATATTAATGATTATATAACAAAAACTAGTGTAGTTTGCAAGTTTTCCAGACAGAACTATTTCATTAACAATAATTAAATCATATCACGTGACCTACTTTAATGCGTATGCATATTGAATATGAAACTGAAACACATTGTGGTTGTATTCGCATTTGGATTGACACCCATAAAACGTCCACATCGCCTCCAGTCCTTAATAACTATAGACAGAGTATGTTTAGCAGTATAGCACCAAAGTTAATGTCAAAAAAGGTTAAAGTCACATATGAAGGGCAAATACTTAAACAAAAAATATACTGTACTGTATAATCACTATTTTGAGGATCAGTGTGGTATTAAAAACCGTTTCAAGGCGGTAGCCCTATTGTCAACCCTTTTGTGTTTGTGATGTCGTTTGCATTTAATATTACTTTTGCCTTCTTGTTTGTCTGTTTGCGTGTTTGTTTCTGTGTTTTGTGGTTGACTGTCCTCCTTCAATGCTACTTTTTGTCCGATCTTTTTATATTTCTAATAACTTGTAAATTAAGTGCTACAGAATGCAACTCATTTCAGTTTTAAATGCCAAATTATGTCACCACCAGGGTGTTTTAATATGGTAATACATGCATATTTTATGTAATAATTCTCTAATATCTGTTTAAAATATTTCTTTTGCAGGTAGATGTAGCAGTCAAATGAAATAGTGAAATTTCGTGTAAAGAAAAGAAAATAAAACGTAAAAAAATAATTGATTTGTTGTTTTGCAAAGTCATGTTAATAAATTATTAAATTAAAAAAACAACTTAATACTATGCATTTCACATTAAACTTACATAGACTCTGATGATTTTTTTTTGATTTATTTTACATTGATTGTAACGAAAGCTCTCTGAATCACTCTTGATGTCTTTCTGGGTAGAACCAGAACTAAACATTGCAGATAAAGTGTCTTGCTCATGGACACAACACATTATGGTCATGCCGGGGATCGTACCCTTGACGTTCGATTCAAGGTCCAGCACTCTACCAATAGGCAACAGTGCTCCACAAAGCTACGATACACAGGACTGCCCGCTTTACGTTCTGACTGATGAGGATAACGAATGAATGTTCTCCCCAACATCGACGAAGCACAGTGGTGCAGATTTGATTTAACCAATGAACCCATGCTGGGGTATAATGATTGTATATAAAGGTCCACTTGAAATGAGTACTAACGTGAATTTCACATGAACTGAAATTCATGAGTACTGAGAATTGAAATGAGTACTAATGTGAATTTCACATGAACTGAAATGAGTACTTATGTGAATTTCATGTGAATTGAAATGATTACTATGTGAATTTCAGGTGAATTAAAATGAGTACTAACGTGAATTTCACGTGAATTGAAATGAGTAATAACGTGAATTTCACGTGAAATTTTTAACGTGAAATGAGCACTAACGTGAATTTCACATGAATTTAACGTTATTTCACGTTAAATTAACGTGAATTTCACGTTAATTTTTTAACGTTAAATTCACGTTGTTGCTCGTTTCATGTGAAATTCACGTTAAAATTTCACGTGAAATTCACGTTATTTTAACGTTATTTAACGTTAAGATATTTTGGTAGTGTACAACTGATTTTATATGATTTGAAAGATGTGTATATATGCAATCGAAAATTAATTGTTGTTTTTCAATAAACGTAATGTTATAAAAACAATTGTGAAAATGTTCAATGACTATATTTTTCCTCTTTTTAGTGAAATTTTGAAGTTAGAAAGATGTGCCTTCTTCAATGACGTCTAGTGGGGAAAAAAGTGTGGTGACCTAGCCTTTTTTTGATAATTTTGAATCTAAATTATACCAAAGAAGCTTTAAATATGAATTAAAAATAAATCTCATCACTACGTCCTTTCCCAGCCAACCTCCTTAAGTTGAAGCTTATGGTAGTTTAATATCACGTGAGTACCAAGTTTATGTAAATTCAAACTGGTATCAAAAGAAGAGTTTCGGAGATGCCTTAGAATTCCACTATTAGAGGCGGCATTGGATTTTCATTTGCGTTTTATTTTTCCATTTAAACAATTGTACCAAGTGCGTTAAAATATAAACAGTAATTTTTTGTTCAAAACCCGCCCGGGTCATACCAAGTATGTTATACAAACTCTACTAATAATTCAAACCCCGCCCGGGTCATACCAAATATGTTATACAAACTCTACTAATAATTCAAACCCCGCCCGGGTCATACCAAATATGTTACACAAACTGTACTTGTAGCTCCGTTGCAGACGTTCAGCATAAAAAAGGAAGGATATAGGGTAGTACTAGGACTGTTCGACCCGGTGTCCGTATAATGTGACTGAGAGGAATATCATGTCACGTGTTAACGGTGTGATATTCCAGTTTGGCATCACTACAAAGTTGAGCATTGAGCTCACTGTACAAGAAGACAACGTCGTGATATGACTGAAGGTTATTAAAAGCGACGTGAATCCCATACATACTTACTTGTATGAAATATTTTAAACAAGCACCTTCTTAATAATACGTTGAACTCGCACTGCAATGTGTCGGTGTTTTGTTAAAAATGTTGAACAACCCCCTTGTTAAGTGTTAACCAACAACAACAACACAACAATAACCGACATATGACGGATACAGTAAAGTCACTGTGGTATATGTCTTTTATTGTCACTGACCGTTCAAATGCGGTAGCCCTATTGCCAACCCTTGTGTGTTTGTGATGTCTTATCTTGCCTTGTATTCATCTTTATATACTTGTTCCTTTGTGCCTTCTGTGTTTGAGGTTGATTGCCGTCCTTGAATGTTCCTTTTCCTGTTCGATTGTTATATCTACTTTTAGCAATAAAACACACGTAATTACCTTCAAATCTATTGTACCGGTGACTTCGGTTTCTGCGAATAGACAATATAAATTTAAATTGAACATACATTTTCTGCGAATAGACAATATAAATTTATATAAACATGCATTGAATGTCCCTATCCCGCCATTAACAGGCAAAGATTACAACAAATGTATACCGTTCCTAAATCTACTGACGATGATTTATATATATTTTGAAAATTCAAACTATATAGACACAAAATAAATCGTTTTTCTAGCTAAGCTAAAACCCAAAACTGGAACGTCGAATTAAGAGTAACTAACTAATACCCGTGAATAAACCTATAGTTTTAATCGGCAATATACGTTATTTTGTCTTTATTACCTGGATGTGTAACTTTGCCATTATTTGGTGGGTTAGTGCCTTTAATATAATACTTTGAGCAAAATGCGATCGTTTTGTTTAGATATTATGAAAAAGTGTTACATACCGGCGTGGGTGGGGGATGGGGGGGTGTTAGGGATGAAGCGGAACGCTATTTTACTCCACACCCCTCGGTGTTACACGCATTACGCATTCCTTATAAATGGCATATAACTGGTCAATTGTCTATATTTGATTAGGGGTTGGAACAATTTTATTTCAACATGTTTACAGTATGTATATGTTTAAGTGAATGCTAAATTTACTGTTCGACTTTTATACCTACTTGACTACTTGACTGTTATATATTGTGATACAATACATAATTCTTACAAACTTCCTGTCCAATTTTGATATTGACTTCTTTACCGTATTTTAAAAGTGAAAGAAAAGTTTTGACGCATATTCAAGTATACGTATTTGTTTGTGTGTTGGAAAGATCAATACATGTATTAGTACTACGCCTTGAACAAGTTAGTGAACACCCATTTTGTAACAAGTGAAGTCGGCAGCGACATCAAAGTGAATTCCGCACGCCAGCGGTTCGCCTCGTGAGACGCTACTGATAATCAATTTTGACACGGCTGGAAAAATGCGTGTAACTACTTAACTACACGCGGTGTATATAGAGGATCTTATATGAGTGACTGTGTATTACTGATTTTAATAAATGAGTTGGGTAAAATGATAGGATACGAGGCTCTTGCCGAGTATTCTATCTTTTTATCCAACAAGTTTATTAAAGTCAATAACACACAGTCACGAATGTAAGATTCTGTTTATTACATAACCCACCTACGACGTGATAGTTTCACTTTAATGTGGTCAATTCTTTTTATAAACGGCGGCAATTTGTAAGGCAAATTATGACGTCGTTTTGTTGTTTACACGACGTCGTTACGTTGCGCGGCTGTAAATGCGTTCGCCTTGCAAATTATGCGACACCCTAAACCAAATTTAACGTTACGGAAGTAAGATTTCAAATAATGATAAATACTTAAGGCGTCTGAACATACCGTATGATATACCATAAACACAATTGGTATTAAGAATTTTAACGTATTAAAACACAGTGAGTCGGTCCTCATTTGCATCTGTAATACACTAGTGTATAACGAGAAATAAGTCATGGATTTACTGCACTCCCAGACGCCATGTTATGTGATAAATAATAATACGTGTAAATTCAACTCGACTTACTGTTTGTGTACATCATGGCCTCGCCAAGGCAACGACGATTTGCGAAAATTAATTACAAAACGCATCACCGAAACTGGAAATCAATTAATCATACAGTTCCCCGTTGTATCTTAATTAATGTTGCAAAAGCTCTTGGTAGATACCAAACCGCGGTAAAGCTATTTGGCACCGCTACCCAATTATTTCGAATCTACGTTTCACGAATTTAATGTTGTTTAACGGCTCATCAACACAGTGTAGGTTATTTAGAGCCGCCCCAGAGAGAGGGGAAGGATACATAGGAATCCGGGAACCTGCCCTACTCTTATTATCGAATAGATTCCTATGGTTCTTTAACGTGCTCGGAGGATAGACCGATACACGGGACCGCCCGGTTTACGTCCCCATCCTACGGACGGGGCTAAGACGGGGCTAAGGGAAAGTGTCTTGGCCAAGAACACACCGACGGAACTCAGTGACACCACGGAGGATTGAACCCGGGGCCTCCGGTTACAAATCCGCCGCGCTACCGACTGCGCCTCGCCAGCCCTCTTAATGAAGCTATATAGTCTAAAACAACGGTGCCTAGCAGAAACAATGAGGGAAGAATATTTGACATGCATTTTGACAAGTCAATATGGTGACGTTCAATTTCCATTTGCCGATAGTTACACGCTGGCACATCTCGGGCCAATCGGAACTAATCAAGCAGGCTCTCAAAAATGTCACATTTGATGTAAAATCAGGGTCTTGATGCGCTTTAAGTTCTGATCATGTCCAGGTAAACGCTTGTCGTTTTCAACGGGGCGAGAAAGGTCAAGACAGTAAAACACAGACGAACTTTTGATTCGACGCAAAGTGGAGTCTCTCTAACTTGTTGTGTAAGCGTAGTAAAAATAATAACAACAGACTATGAGCACGACCTGGAAGAAAGTTTTTTTTATAAAAGTTGGCCATCATGATATCTTGATTTATTGCATACGCATTTATTTAACAACCTCCGTTTACTTTCAATGTAACAAGAAACGTCAATATTCGCCCATATTGACGGGTTCATATTGACGTGTTGTAAAATCATCATACTTGATCTACTATTTTGCATACTCGTTAGGGATTGGTGCAATTCGCAGAGCATGTCATAGGAAGTTGTTCATGTGATGTAAACATTACGTGTTAAAGTCGTATTTGTTGTATTGTTGTTTATTCATATATTGAAATATATGATAGTATTTCACATCCTATCACTGTACAGACCGTTCATGTTTCATTATATCAGTTAAGGATATTGTCGACCGAAAATGTCGGTAGTAACGTCAGTCATAAGGTTACGGCAGCTGTATGACACGCGCGTGCATTTAAACGGGTCAATTATATAAATACAATTGTATAAATAGGTGGTGTTTACCGAGAATAAAAGCCTAAGTCGTTGTCGGTATTTCAGCAGTTTGTATTATATGTCCAACAAACTCTTTAAAAGACCGTTGGTACTGACTCCGGCGTCAAGTTATAACCATATGGCGGTGTTGTTTACGACTATGTTTTGGGTCTGATCAAAGTTAAACCACGTAAGTAGTGTCACAAGAGATTGAATGCTGACCTTTATGGTTGGCAATCAGTTAGAAATCATGTGGCAACCAGGACATGTTCTCACGGCTGTTACTGCGAAAGAACCTGTATAAAATAGTTCCACTCGGCAATCCGAGTCAGTCTATAAGAAAGTCTTAAGTTGAGTCATGTCTATGTTTTAGGCACTTTAAGCTTGCATCACCGGTCCGCTAGGCTCAATCTATGGCAATCTGAATTCTGTTTTATTTTGGCTGTTAGAATTTGGACAAATCAAATAGGACTGTACTTTGATAAGAGATACTGTTTATCTTACTGTTGGTTTATTTCAAATTCATATTTACAATTTGGTAATGGAGGAAAGAGAGTGACGTTTATAAAGTCTTGACTCTTAAGACAATTATTGTATTTTCGTTTCATTGTGAAAAACTCCCACGATATTACGACATTTTGTTTGTTTCAAATAAAGGTTTTTTGATGAAAATTAAAACGTAAACCCTATTGTTTCGTTTTGTTTTAAAATCCATATGTAATAAAAGGGTTATTAGAAGAACGGAAGAACGACTGCATATATCCCAATACAATCTAATAACCTGTACGTATATCACAAATGTATAGTATCAACACGTATGTATTCGTATGCTTGCACTTATAACACGTTTGCTTATACCCTACTGTAATTATAATGCATTTGTTAAGTGCAGTCTAGTGGTTTGTGGTTAATATTTAATTAGGAAAATATGTATGCATCTGTTAGGTAAGGTTACGAATCCGCTTTAAGCACAACATTTTTTGTTTAAGCACGTCCAATAGTAATGCAACACTTAATCAAGGCCTTATAATGACGCTCGATCTTGTCCGTAAATAGTACACATGTAAGAACGAATATGTTTGTACTTTTATTAATGTGTTCCTTTCCATGTCCATAATCTGGTATACGAAAACATCACGTGAAACAATGTCCTTGAAAGGTAAAACATGAAGTAACTGTTCAAACTTAAAAGAAAAACAAAGAAATAGCGTGTATGTCCTAAGGAGAGCGTCCTTCCTTATAAAGACAACATAGTACATTGTTTTGTTATTATACGTATAGCAGTCTTTTTTTAATTAACACTGATTTATATGAATATTTTTGTTTTATATAATACAAATCAAAAGCAGCCTACGTAAATATTTTACAACACAGAAGTGTTAGACATTATAAATTAGATAATAAGGATATCATTGAATTAGACAAGTCTTTATTTGTAAAGACCTATCTTAGATGTTCAAATATGTCGTACTGTATATCCAACTGCTTAATATGTCAAAAGTTACTTAGTGTTCATCAAGAAGGGTCGTTAGAGCCACACGTTTAGATTATAATGTTTGATGGTCTTACCATTGAAGTCTTTAGTTGCTTCAGCAATAACTTTATTTTCTACTTTTATTTTAGGACCAATTCTGTAATTGTCTTCCTTCAGTTGTGCTGTGATGGTGACTTTGCCAGTCGGTTCTACTAAATGTACTGGGATGGAAAACGTGCTGTCACCCCGTACCTCTCCAGGTACAAGAACAATATACGTGCTGAAAAAAAAAAAATGACACTTTGAAATGTAAAAGCATCTTTAAATTGTAAAATTAAAATAAAAATCCCGAAAACTATGGAACATGTGAAGAAAATCGGAAGAAAATGTTGAAAAAAAGAAAGACAATAAAATATGTAATTTGCCATGGCTGTATATTGAAATTTGTTTCATTGCCTATATATTATTCAAACGGGGCCCTCATTTGTTTTTAATGCATGTGCAGTAATTGTGGACGTGTTGTATAAAAAAGGGTGTGTGTTTTGAAATCAACGAAGAAAATAAATAAGACTTAACATATTCAAGAAACAACAGACAGAAGACAGGCAGACAGTACAGACATCGGTATGGTCGATATATCATCGATATATTCGGTCCGAGCACATACTGCATTTAAGATAGATATCAGGCATTTCTTTTAAATTGCCAAAGATCATTCTAGGTCGGCCTGTAAATGAGAAAAGATAATATAGATAATTATGCATTATCGTTAGAAAGTTAAACTACTAAGATAAAATCTTCGTTAGAAAGTTAAACTACTAAAGTAAAATCTTCGTTAGAAAGTTAAACTACTAAGATATAATGCATTCAACAAGTGTTTCCATACCCATAAACGCCTTCCGCTTTCATCAGAAAGGCGGATATCACACAAATTGTGGTCCATATCAACATGGTGAATCTGTCAATGAAGAAAAAAGATACAGTATATGCTATCAACCCCTCACTACCATTTATGCATGCTTTGAGTGTGTGCGGTGCGGGGGGGATGTGGGGATGGGAGTGGGGTGTGGGCGGGGTGGGGAGGGACAGGAGTCTAGTTGTAGCGTGCTTATTCGTAACCTCGTGATTGAGTTCGAGATGCCAGAAATGACTGTTGCGGATATTCTATTATAATTTAACTTTGATAACATTGATATTGTCGGACAGGTGATATAAATTGGGAATTGACTGGTCAAAATGCTATACACCTAAGACAAAATATTCCCTTAGAAACCTCAGCACCTAAATACAATGGCGTGGTAGGTCCGCCCTGGTATGCACCACACATCACCTAAATGCAATGGCGTGGTAGGTCCGTATTGGTATGCACCACAAACTAAATCAAATGAACAAATTAACTAGTCAATGAACAGGACACTACTCATCATAAAGAGTGGTAAATACAGTCTTACCGACGTAAAATAAGCAAGCAATTTTATGTGTACACAACCTCGCTATTATCTTGTCTTCAGCGCACAAATTGACAAGAAAATATGCGTCATTCAAATAAAAATTAATAATTTAAAACATCAAAACAAACTCAAGTACCAGTTTCTTCTAAATCTAAAAGTAAAACACAGATGAGAAGGGAAATAAGAGTATATAAACAAAGTTCAGGTTAAAAAAGAACGCTGAGAATATGAATAATTAAATACTGAAAAGGGCGATACTTTGGAAGCAAATGTTTTCGACATTCACTACAGAAATAGCAAATTGTATTGTGTTATGCTTTCATTTCCTCTAAACCTACTAATAAAGGAGTTAAATTTTGTCTTTCACAATAGAATCATGCATATTTAATTATTCTTTAGCATAATTACACAGAAATGACCTCAACCGAAACTTAAATACATCAACTGAAAACGTGTAGAAATAGAGGATATTTGTTGGTTTGGAGTGAATAGAGGATTTATTTTCATCTTGAAGTGAGAAAACTTATGTTTTCACGAGATATAAGTTTTCTCACTTCGAGAAGAAAATAAATCCTATATTCACGACAAACTAACAAATATTCTATGTATTATATACGGTTTATCATGCAACACTACCAAACTGTTTCAAAGAGAAAATACGTTTCGTTCCGACAGTTCCCCTTTAACGTATTCGCGGATAAATATAGAAACGCCAGCGCGTGAGGCGATTTACATATATTTATTGCGCATAGATTATAGTTCTAAACTTTGACACGAATTATGACTGTTATAAGCAAAAGTAGAAAAAAGTAGTTCCATTTTTTCCGGAAGTGAGGATATAATAACTTATATACTCACTGTGAAAATGTAAACCATGAGAATATAAGGTTTATTCTAACCATACAATCCACTATTTCACTGGGAAGTATATATTGTGACAAGCATGCGATATAATACATTTTGAAAAATCCTACCACCCTCAGTGAATTATCCAGGATTGAAAATAAGAACACAATTACATATATTAAGTACGTGCAAGGGGCGATGTTTAGTGTTCCTTCTGTGTGAAACAATAGTTGATATGTGATATGTTACAGCCACTGTCACTCATCTAATACGTGCTGCATCAAAGATAACGATACCCTCCGTATACACATAGGGTACGTATGGGGTTTACCGTCGCTTTCTAGATACTTGTGTACTTATAGCAGAGAGTTTAATGCTCAACTTTATGGTTCTTCCAAAATGGAATAGCACGCCGTAGAAACATGACATGAAACACCACCTAGTCACATTATACTGACGCCGGGTCGACGAGACTTACCCTTTATATTCTCAAAATTAAGCAAGGGAGTTACAAGTACAGCTTGACGAGTCTGCATGTTTGTGTTGTATGCATACCTCATCAATAGTATTTCTTATATAGCGTAATTTAAGGTTAGGATATTTATTTAAAATACGTTACGTTTAGACATGTCTGAGAGTAGATTTGTCGGAATTAAGGAACATCATTTTTCACGAAGTTATATTAAGATTTCACACATTAATAGTTTAGATCAACTTACCAATAATACTAGAATGTATATAGACAACTGAAGCCAAATTAGTTGATTTGACAGCATATGTAGATCATATATTGTGCACGGAATATAGTAGTTAACACATATGTACTTAAACAAGTTTCGATTGAAAGCAATTACACAAACTATATTGAAAAACATAATAAATGAACTAAATATGCCGATTAACAAAATTAATGGCAAACTTAAAACAGAAATAAACAAAATACGCACCTTTTTGAATGTTCAGTTTCATGTAATACTCTGGATAGTTTAATGCCTGAAGCAAACGGATCTGTCAAATTTAAACACTGCATGCCGGATTGAAATAACCGCAGAATGACGCAAGCTGCAAGCAAATGTACATTATTTAATTAATATGATGTAAACAACACAACAGGTAACAGGCACCATTCAACCAAATCCGTATTATAATAATTGATGGGCATTTTTCAACACGTGACATTTTTAATTAGTTTAGTAAGTTTAATTAGATTATTTAGTAAACATATTTTACAATAGGGTCCGCCTTACATATGGTATGCAGATGATATATAGTTTTGTTATCAACTCATCAAAACATTGTTAAAGCTACAGGGTCTCTATTTTAACTGGTAATAACTCATGAATATCAATGAGTAACGTGTGAAGTAGTTTCAAATCGACGAACACCCGAAAAGTCGGTATGTAAGCAGAAATCGATGCGTAAACATCAACATCTGATTCCAGTTCAGACAATAAAAAGGCATGACGTGTTGCGGCCGTCAGGAACCAGGTAACCCCGCAGGGCGTGCTGCTGTCTGGAATCGAAACATGAAGACTCTTCAGGAGGTTAGACGTGTACATATGTTTTTATCCTGTTTTTACCGTGGCCCTAAAGAAGGACGCTTATTACTTCTACCGGACTGGACGACCCTGATTCGATTGGATGTCAGCTGTCACACCGAGTTTCAGGTGTGATGGTGGGACCTATGAGGAATGCAGCACCACCACGGGTGGACGGCCCATCGTCGTTGAATCAACCCTGCGAGATACACACTGACTGTGAGTTGGGGTAGCTACCATTTTCACGGCCAGTGTGAATACCGGAGGAGCCATCTCAACGTGCAAATCTACCAACACGGACTCCACGAGCGATGGGATTGACCTACTTGGGATGCAAATAATTACCTATTTCCTGATTGGATAAGACGACTTCGAGCCGGCAATCGGATTGACCTAGTGACACTTCTACAGGCAATCCGATTGGCCATAATCTTCCACAGCAACTTTAATCTTCTTCGTTGGACTTCTTCACTCCGAACAAATCTGCTACTGCGATTCCGCAGTAAACCACTTTCGACGAGAGATGCTTGCTTCTACACACGGACTCTTCTGCATCCATAACCTTCGTCTGAAAAGCTCGCTAAAAGCCCCAGTGCCATAGGGCGAGGGTAAAGAAAAACTTTGATCGAATTAAACATTACATTTTTATTCAGCCTTCGTACAGGTAACATCGATAAATATACCGCTTCAGAATACATATATGTGATAAAACAAGTAATTGCCAGGAACTGGATTTGAACTACAGACGTTGCGCTTGTATGATGTACGTTTATCCATTAGACCACGACTATTTATTGATATATTGTAGCATTTTTAACACTAAATAGGCATTACGTAATAACTAGCGCACAAACAAACTCATCAAGCGCTAAATAACAAGTCGAGATATGGTTATTTTAGGGCGAAATATTAGTTTCATATTGATAAAATATAATATGTACACGTGCGACAAGATAGACTATATATTTATTGATTTATTTTGAGTTGCGTTCAGATAGGTTAAGTTATTTTGCCTCGTAATAAATGGTAGTTAGAAGCGTTATAGCTCAGTGGATAGAGCACCTGACTTGAAATCAAAAGTTCGTGTGTTCGAGTCCCGAAAGAGGCAACTTCTTTTTTCTTCTGTAAATTATAATGTTACCTGTATACAGGTACGATGTGCACTGGTCGATGTCTATACAATAACTGATTTCTGCGCTATATTTGCTCGATTTAGAAATGAGCTGGTGAACATAAGTTACAAATAAAGACACGCCTACTAAACAAAAATCGATTGATACAGAGACTCTGTAGCTTTAAGTCGCTCAAGGGAGATATCAAGAACACATAGAAATCTGGCGACATTGACCTACCCTTACTATCAAACAGATTCATATTTTAACGTGCTCAGGGGGATTGATTCCGATACAGGTGAATGTCCGGTTAACACTAATCCCATCCGGCGGACAAGGCTAAGGGACATGTCTAGTATCAGGATACACCAAAGTAACCCAGTGGTGCCAATGCGGATTGAACCCGTGATCTCTGGGTTTAGACTCGAACGTGCTATCCACTAGGACACCGTGACTCCGATGATATGAAAAGAAAAGAAGAATAACTGTGTTCTAATGGTACTCGTATATACAGGCCCGTAGCCAGCCCTAAAATCCAACCGAGGCGAATCCCTTAATATGGAGGTCCGGTGGCATGAACAACGCGCCTCAACTCCTACCCGCTTTGTTTTCTACATGATATTTCCTATGTTTAAGTGCATTTGCATATTCTGAGTTCATATTTCCATATAGGGTAATTGCGGCCTTGAGCTTTGACCTACTGACCCCAAAAGCATTATGGTTCCTCCTCTCACCTCGGGCAATGTACCTATGAAGTTTTATTAGTGTAGGTGTTATGATTTTGAAGTTACTTTGCGGAATGATATTTCCATATAAGGTCACCGTTACCTTGACCTTTGACCTGCTGGCCCCACAATACGGATCCTCCTCTCACCTGGGTCAATTTAATTATGAAGTTTCATGAGTGTAGGTATTATGGTTTCGACGTTATCGTCCGGAATTCGTTTTTCTACATACGGTCACGATGACCTTGACCTTTGACCTACTGACTCAAAAAAAATTGGGATCCTCCTCATACTTGGGCAATGTACCTTTGAAGTGTCATAAGTGTAGGAGCTACAATTTCGAAGTAATCGTCCGGAATGTGTTTTTCTATATAAGGTCACCGTGACCTTGACCTAAGACCTAATGATACCAAGAACAATAGGGCTCCTCCTCTTACTTAGGGAAATGTACCTAAAAAGGTTTCATGAGTTTAGGTTTTATGGTTTCAAAGGAAGCATCCGGACAGCGTTGGTTTATATAAGTCACGGTGACCTTGACATTTGACCTACTGACCCCAAAAACAAGAGGGATCCTCCTCTCCACTAGGGCGATGTACCTATGAAGTTTCATGAGTGTAGGTGTAATGGTTTCTGAATTATCGTCCGGAATACGCAATTGTTTACGGACAGACAGACGGACGGACAATCCCACAACATAATACGTCCCGTTTTTCAAAAGGGCGTATAAAAAATGACGTGTTTTGTAACTTAAGAATTTCTCTCTAAGTGCACGGCTTTTTTCTAATAACTGAAAGAATTATTGCATCGAAGAGTTGAATATTGTTTTTCCGATAGCACAGTTTCAACATTGTTCATGAATATGCTGTTCGTCCGATAGCACAGTTTCAACATTGTTTATGAATATCCTGTTTTTCTGATAGCACAGTTTCAACATTGTTTCTGAATCTGTTGTTTGTGTGATAGCACAGTTTCAACATTGTTCCTGAATCTGTTGTTTGTCTGAATGGTGTTTTTAACTAAAAGGTTGCATAACTATTTATGAGTACAAAAAAAGAAATTGTCTCAGCGTCATTTGTTTACTAAAATCTATTATACCACTGTATTTTTTGCATACCGGATAAGGTTATCCGCTTTTTACATGGATGATGAGGTCTGATCTTATACATAGGTGGGGGAGATAAAAATAGCGCCCTGATATTAACAATGACAGTTGCATGACGTCAATGTGTAAATAAGCATGCAAAACTTTAGCAATGGAAGACGCCAATGCGCAGAATGTAAATGATAAGCAAGAAAAAGAATCAATCATGGATGTCACCTTCAGACAGGGACATTCTAACCATCATTATAACTGTTTTAATCGCAACCTCGACAGAGCCTCGGTTCAGATAAAAACGATTATACCTCGAGTTAGAATTCCCGATGTTCACGGGATATCCATGAACGATTCTTAAAGTCAATGACTTGTCTAAAATTTAAAAATTCGATCTTCATGTAGGTACACTAATGCTTATATTAAAACTGTGTCTGATACAGCTGAAAATAATATTACAACAAAATATGAAACATTTTAACTATGAGCTATGTGTCGGTTTAATTACGAAAATATTTCTCTATTAAAGAGGGCTCATATGTTATGAATATTTTGAAATGAGTTAATCATGATTTTGATACTTTAAGATTTATCATGTTTATATTTAAGAAGTGGTACTAGAAAGGGTTTGCAATTGCAAGTGACATTTCCTTGTTGATATTTAATATCAGCCATGTTTGGTTTCATGATAAAGGAAATGCGTCAGTATTGTTACCAGGTTTGAGTTTTCCACAGGCAATTCACATTCTTGGTTTAATATGGAAGGGCCATGGAAAAACATTTAGGAAATTATAACCTGTACCAAAATAACTTAAAGAAGCGAACCCGCCAAATAATGGAAAATTAAACAACAAAAGAGTTTATCAAAACCCTTCCAGGTGTTCAGGTCAGATAATGCTGTATATGTGTCGATTAAAATTATCGATTTATTTACGAGTTCTTAAAATATATGTGATTGAATATGCGTAAAATGAATTATGAGTTGGTAACACTTAATTCGAAGCTCCAGTTTTAGATTTTGGCCTGGCTGGTTAAGGCCGTTTATAGAATGTCTGTAGAGTTTGGATTCTCAAAATATGCAAGTTATATATATACCACGCCGTCAGTAAGTTTAAGAACGGTGCGCCTCTGCTATAAAGTTTGCCTGCTGATGGGAGGATAGGGACTTTATGAATAGAACTTGTATGACAAATTACACGATCGGTGGTAAACATACCATATTGTAGTAAGTTAGAGAGTAAGATCAAGTTGAAGTATTAAAGAAATAAAGGCAGCAAGACAGAGGAGAGGGACTTGCGGATGTACGTAAATCGAGTGTTGGATCATTCACTTCTTTTTCACATTTCATACAATCTGTACTTCCTTTGATTGCTAAATTTACCTCGTTTTAATTATAATTTTTATATATTTAACAAGGTATTTAAACCAGTGCTGATTGTTTAACAAGAAAAAGAAACGCATAATGGGTATTTCAACTATATAGTGTATGTTTAATATGCTACTGCTAATCGAATGGTACAGGGCAACATTATGCCTGTCCTTTCGGAATGCAGGTTTAAACAGCACCGAACACACCAATGGTTACCCCTTTAATGAATGAATGAATGAATGGTGTTTTACTGCACGTCGACACATAAATAGGTCATATTGTGCGCAAAAACTGATGAACGATGAAGAAATGAAGTAGTAATTAAAAATTAATGTAAATATATAAAGATAAAACTATTTACAAATAAAGGATGATATGGTAGTAATGTAAATCAACAAATGCCCGTCAACAGGTATATGAATAAGTAAATATATATAAGAACATAATATAATGATTTATATAGTCTGATTTCTTTCAGGAAATCTAAAACAAGACTAAAATCGATAGTTTCAAATAACACGTTCATAGTATTAACATTGTAGTACCTCTGACGCATAGGATCAAAGTCTGCACATTCCAACACGATGTGTTTGACCGTTAACAGTGCAAAGCACGGTATACATTCTGGTAATTGCTTACCTTGTAATAAATATGAATGAATATAACGTGTATGTCATATCCAACACCGGACTAGGACAACTTCCTTTCGACGAATGGGTCTACTATAAGAACGCCATTCTCCGAGTAACGGTTTAATTGAATGGAGTTTATTGTTAACTGACAAATCCCAAGCGGCTTGCCAAGAGTTACGAATATATGTGTTAATACAACTTTTAAAATCAATATAAGGTAAATTGGCATTAGATATATGTAAACCTAATGCTGCTTCAGCAGCACTATCAGCTCTATCATTACCACGTATTCTTCATGGCTTGGAAGCCAGCAGAAAATAATAACATTATCAACTATAAGATAATTGTACTTTTGTAAAGTTGAAGCGCAGCTGTCTCATATTACCCAGGTCTTGGAGAGATGAAAGAGAATCAGAAAAGATTAAAAAATGGTCATTATCAGATTTCTGAATATAGCTTTATGTTGTGTTTGTGAACATCAGCTGCTGCAGCTACCTTATCTCCATCTTTGGAACCATCTGTGTATATATGTTGAAAGTTACTGTATTTCGATGTAATTTCATTACATTTGCTTTGAAAGACAGTAGAGTATGTACTGGATTTGTTACTATTACAAAGACTATTACAAAGACAAAAATAATTGTTGGTGTTTCCAAAGTCCACCGTGGAATTTGTGGTACTTTGAACTTGGCAATCAAATTTAGGTCGATTTCAGTGTCTCTTAATTTTGGTTTAATACGAAGACCAAATGGTCGAATGTCCTTCGGTTTTCGATCAAAAAGAGGTTCATAACTAGGATTAAAAACAGATCGAAAGTTGGGTTTGAAGGGTTAGATTGTAATTTAATGGCATACTGAAGGGCGAATTTGTCCCGTTAATGAGACAGTGATGGTTCCTTAGCTTCAACATATAGACTTTCGGCTGGTGATGTACGAAAGGCACCTAAGGCGAGTCGTAAACCTTGATTATTTATAGGATCGAGCATCTGCAAGTATGACTTGCGAGCCGATCCATATACTATTGAGCCGTAGTCCAACTTGGATTTGTTAAGAGATCTATAAAGTTGTAAAAGTACTATACGATCGGCTCCCCAATTAGTGTTTGCAACAACTTGTAGTAAATTAAGAGCATTAAGGCACTTTGCCTTCAAGTATTTAAGATGTGGTATAAACGTTAATTTACGGTCGAAAATAAGACCAAGGAATTTTGTCTCATCCACTACTGGTATTGGTGACCCATTCAGTGTTAGATAAAGGTCTTCATGATGTTTAGGTAGTTGACAAAAGTGCATACAATTAGTTTTAGATTTAGAAAATTTAAAACTATTTTCATCCGACCAGGTCTGAAGTTTATTGAAACATTGTTGAAGTTGTCTCTCAATTTTTTGCACGATAACATGTAACAAAGTCGTCAACATATAGAGAGCAATCCACACCAGGATTGAGGCATTTAACTATACTGTTAAGTTGTATATTAAAAAGGTTGACAGAGAGTATGCTGCCCTGTGGCACACCCATCTCCTGTTCATGAATGTCAGAGAGGGTTAAATGCTACTTACCTGTCCGATCTTTTTATATTTCTTGAACCCATTCAGACACGAAACTGTCTATCATCTAAGAAATTCTTTATAAAAATTGGTAATCGGCCTCTAAAACCAAGGTCATCAAGATCATTCATGATACCGTACTTCCATGCAGTATCATAAGTTTCTCCAAGTCAAAAAATACAGCGACTAGATGTTTTTTCTTTACGAAAGCTTCCCTAATAAATGATTCAAATCGAATGAGATTATCTGTTGTGCCTCGTGGGCGCCGGAATCACTTTGATACTTTGTTATCAGTTTGTTGGACTCGAGGTACCAAACGAGTTTCTCATAAATCATTCGTTCCATGGTTTTACATATACAACTCGTTAAAGCAATATTGCGATAATTTATTCGGTCCGTATGATCCTCTCCGGGTTTGGGGACTGAAATAACGATTGCTTCCCGCCAAGAATCGGGGAAGTTTCCAGTCACCCAAACCTTATTAAATATATCAAGAAGTGTAGAGAGACAGGTTTCAGGTAAATGTTTTAATAATTGATAATGGATATCATCAGGACCAGCTGATGTATCATGAGCCTTTTTATGGGATTCTCGAAGTTCTTTGAGTGTGAACAGTTTATTGTATTTCTCCAAGTTTTTCGACTTGAAATTCAGCTTCTTTTGGTTTTTTTTAGAAAATTTGGTTGACAATTTTCAGAAGAAGAGTTTTTAGAAAAAGTTTCTGCCAAAGTGTTTGTAATATCTTTGACAGAAGTTATATCTTCATTATCAGTTTTAAGATGATTCATACAACCAGAATTACCTTTACCGTTTATTTTCCGGACCAGGTCCCACGTCTTCTTAAGAGTGAGCGGGAGTTCAGCCTAGAGACGTAAGATCTCCAGGATTTCCTCTTGGTATACTTAATAGTACGACGGGCTTTCGCACGAACAACTCTAAAAGTATCTTAATTATTTTGAGTTATTGCCGCAAGTTAAAAGCATTCAATGCAGCTTTACGATTGTTGACTGCCTTTTTGCAGTCATCATCGTACCATGATTTATGTGGGCGTTTTGGATTTGCCGAGGTTTTATGAATAGTTTGATCAGCTATATCATGAAGGGTTTTGGTAAAAAGAGCAGTTTCGTCTTCGACATCCTCGAAAACGGAAGACTTTAATTGTTCCTCACAAAGAGATTGAAACGTAACCCAATCAGCTTTGCGAAGTTTCCATCGTTGCGTTTTTTCGAGAGGTGGAGGGCCGATATTTTCAAGAAATAAGGGGAAGTGGTCACTTCCACATAGGTCGTCACCAACACTCCACGAACAATCCATCATGAGCGTTGGATCGCATATTGTTAAATCAATGGAAAAATGAGAGCCTGTAACTGGATGTAAGTATTTTTTTGTTATCATTAAAAAGACATAAATTGTTTTTGGTTAAGAAATCCTCAACTTTCTTGCCTTTATCGTTTATATCTTTACAACCCCAAATATAGTTGTGTGCATTAAAATCACCCAAGAGTATAAAAGGTGATGGTAATTGTTCAACTAGGTGATTTAGATCTTTAAGGTCTAGTGAAGAACTGGGCGGTAAATATAAGGAGCATATTGTTATAACTGTGCATCGTAACACTGACCGCAACAGCCTGCATACCAGTTTTCAACGCAACAGTTCTGCGAGGAATGGTTTGATTCACAAGAATCAAAACTCCTCCAGCAGTTTTATCACCTGTATCACAAATATAGTTATACAATGAATAGTTTTTAAAAGTTATGTTCTCACTAGTCTTTAAAAAAGTTTCTTGGAGACAAAATGCAACAGGGTTGTGTTTATTTAAAAGTAAGCTGATTTCATCGTAATTAGGCTTTAGACCTCGGCAGTTCCATTGAATGAATTTATTTTGATCTTACTACGGTGGAAGTACGAGTGTGTCCGGCCTTACCCCTTTAAAGTTTTATTATCGGCATAATGCGCATTAGGCTTTAAACGTTGCACTCTTAACATTAATCACAATACTGAAATGGCTTACTTTTTAAAGCGAAAACTTCAAAATTTAGAGTTGTACTTTCTGTAATTAGTTGTAGCCCCTTTTTGTACGAAACAGGTACAGATTACGTGGAAGTAGGTTTATATAATAGTGTAGTATAGGCAATTTTTTTGATTATGCGTTTCTTTTTCCTTTCGGTATAATTTACAATTTGCAATATTTGCTATGTGATAAACTGCATTTGCTTTATTGTTCAACTAAATACAACTTAAAAACTGCTATTTAATTACATGTATGATAATTAGCAAGTAAATACCACACTGCTGTGTAGGTATTTTGCAATCTTTTGTTGTGATTGCAGCAGCGTTGCGCCAAGCAAGAGTAAATATGTGCGTAGTCTCATTAAATGTTTTGTTTTCTTTGCCTTGAACTTCGAGATGGTGAATTGTATCCCCAGATACATGATTAGTGAGCTAATTCAACATATTGTTGATAGTTTGTCGAAGGTAAATGTCACCGCTGACACGATGTGTTTACCTTTCGGTTAATTGATTGTGCAAAAAACAATTCATTATGTCGTAAACACATCAGTTATATATGTGGGCTTACCAACCAAACACATCTGTTGTGGGTGAGCAAGGGCATCAACTTAGATTTCAACGCAAGGACAATGGGGGTTTTTTTCCGTGAAAGGCGGACATTAACGTGTAACAGTTTACAGGCAGCGTTAGGGGACCCGATTTGTTTTTGGGATTTGTTTCCAAGGGCTACGCACCTTATCCACCAAGTTGTCTTGATAGAACCGATGGATGCACCCCCGAATCCAATCACAAATTTAATTTTCTTTCCAATCATATTATTTTGCTTTCTCTTCAATTTAGAGCTAACAAGGAGTTTGACGGAAACTTTGACCATGTCAAAACATTGATTTGTAAGAGAAAAGCGAAAAAGATAACATTTTTAACTTTAAACATCTTTTTATACAATTTCTGATTTTGAAAATAAACATACATTATTATAATTCCATTTTTCTATTCACTTTGAATCTTTTTAATGTATTCTCATCATAATCAGTGAATAATTGAGAGAGAAGATAGCAGGAAAAGTAAAGGTGCCACGTGATATTTGTGTTACATCATTGATTAAGATAGGAAGTTTACTATCTGTTTATTATTATGTCTGTGCAACGATGAGCATTGTAAAAATTACACTGCGTTCATGCATTACACTTAATGTCTAAAATGCTCCATTAGTACATAATGTACTAGGTGAGCACTCTGATTTGCTAGGCCATTTGCTTCGTTATACAAAACGGTATTCAAATTCTAAATGCAGTCGGTATTTGAACTCACATGACTAATCATCTAACTATGTTGGGTTCTCTAGGTCGTATATTATGATGAGAATCGGTCGATGGCAATCGAATGCAAACGTTGGGTTTTCTAGGTCGTATATTATGAGAATCGGTCGATGGCAATCGAATGCATATGTTGGGTTCTCTAGGTCGTATATTATGATGAGAATCGGTCGATGGCAATCGAATGCAAACGTTGGGTTTTCTAGGTCGTATATTATGAGAATCGGTCGATGGCAATCGAATGCATATGTTGGGTTCTCTAGGTCGTATATTATGAGAATCGGTCGATGGCAATCAAATGCATATGTTGGGTTCTCTAGGTCGTATATTATGAGAATCGGTCGATGTCAATCGAATGCATATCAACTCTTATTAGAAATAAAAGCAACAGGACAACCTCGTGGTACTCCATGATTACACCTTCTGAAACCCTGAAACTTTCGTCCCTCGGGTTTTCTGGTCGTACCCTAGATTGGTTTACTCGTTGGCTGCAACTGAAAAGTACAATTATGGGGTGTTTCTAATTATTATTATTATTTATTTTTTATATATATATTACAGTGACATATACGTGTATCGTTTCCTAATTTCTCTGGATATGAACTTTGTTGTTAAAGATTTCCTTTTGATGGGATGTACTTTTATTTTCAGCATCTAGTCAATGTTAGTGCTGAAGACAGGAAAATAGCGAGGTTGTGCACAGTTAAAATCGATTTAAGCTAACCAGTGGGCCATATTGCCTAATGACCGTTCCAAGTCGGTAACTCAGTCTTCACCACTCTTGGTGTTGTGCATTGCCCTTTTCATTATATAGTTAATTTGCTCTTTGTGGTACAGTGCGGACCTACGGTGCCATTGCGTTTCAGTGCTGTGAATTCTATAGGATCATTTTTTCAATGTTTTACCTATGATACACATCTTTTCAAAAGAAGCTGAACTTTTTTTATTTTAAATAATTTTCTTTTTGATGCGGACAAATGGATCATAGACGAGTGTATATATACGAGGTCTATGCTGCCAACATAAACTTAGACTGGCTGTCGTCCCAGTGGTTATATATATATTTTTAATATTTTGCGAACTGAATCAAAATAAAATCTTAAACTCCCAAACATTTATGGATAGATCTGAAGCACTGATGTTTGTTTGAAGCCAATAATTCAACGGGGACTAAATGCAAACCATTTTATTTGATGATAGCTTGAGTTGTCTCAAATATAAACATTAACAAACATAAGGACTTTGCCAGTCTACCAGAAACTATACCAATTTACATCTGCCATATAACAGGACTGAATGGTGGTATAGCCTGCGATGACTGGACGCATTTCATACAGCTGTGAATAGTGTTTAATCAGGAGCCCAGAAAGATATTCAATCAACTAAGCGGAAACAACTTTTGTGAAATAAGCATTCTTGCAATACTTAGCTGGATCAGAAACAAGAGTGCATACCTTCGCTTAGTTTACACTGTAGCACACAATCAAAATGGTGTGTGACATTTTGCTAGTATGCGCAAGAATAATTTCTAAAAGTTCTAGGTTGACGATAACGCTCTAGGATAATGTCGGATACATTTTCAGAAGGTTTCAAAAGTTAGAGTAAGAGGTCGGTGGTCGATCGTATGAGCAGTTGCCCAGGGTTTTAGAGAAAGACATACTGAACAAAAAAAGAAACTTCCGCATTTTAACCTGTCATTTGCATGGGGTTGACTTTGTTACTCTTTGTTCACCAATCTTGATACAACTTCATCAGTTTATACTTATCACTCAATCAATCTGATCAATATTAATAATCATCAAAAACCAGAGTTAGTTTGTTGCTGCTAAAACATGTGTTATTCAAATTGCGAAATCACTATATTTGTATTATAAAGGAAGATAATCTGAAAATATTCATTCTTGAAAGCTGTATGGCGCAAAAGTGAGTGAACAGGTCAGCTTACTTTCCCCGTCTTTTTGGTGCTGGTATTATCTTCTGTTTATTTCAATAAACAAGACTGTGTTAAATCAAAGCAAGGGGAATTGTTTTCATGACAGTGCTGGCCTTTTAACAAATGTATTAACATATAAGACCAAACAAAATATATTTTCATTGTGTCTACATGTATGGATAAAGTTGCGGAAGTTTCTTTTTTTGTTGAGTATGTAAGTAGACGAGTTGAGTTAAATTGGAGTTTTACGGCGCACCTACACAAACATGTTATATTACGCCAACAAGAATGAACATTCCAGGCCCACTCTCCATTTACATTTAGATAAACAATGTGTAGAATGGCCCTAGAACCTTCTCATCTGCAGAGTTGCTGCAAATGCTCTTGAAAATACTCCATTTCTCGCTGAAGCCACGATGGTTTTTTTGCCACCACTCAAATAGCATTTGAAACAATACAAGGATCACGATGAAGTCCTTTATTGAACATGACACAAATAACAAAATGAACATGAACTCGAGAGCGGGAGGGGGAGTGGTGGTAAAGATGTAACCCCTCTGTCTGTATAAGCAGTGGTACACGGGGCAAGTAGTTTCCAGACAATAAACACTAAATCCGAATTGTGTGAGTTTGATCTCGTTTTCGAGCTAGCCCTATATATCACCTATCATTCTATTATGACAGGCATGCAATACTAATGGATGTTATTGTTAAAGTGATTGAAGTCGATCTGGACACTCCGACTGATGTCCAAATACAAATGAAAACACACATAATGTGTTTCGCTTCATATTAAACGGGTATATGCAATAAATCAAGCACCATGTTACCTTCCGTATAAGTATTGTTTTTGAAAATATTAAGTCTGGTAAACTCGACGGTTCACCTTATAATTTTGAAGCGAAATGCGTATTTCCATATTAAATCATGGTGACCTTGACCTTTCACCTATCGACATCAAAATACAAGGTACATTTTCTTACCATAGGCATGTACCTATGAAGTTTGGTGAGTGTGGAAGTTATGGTTTCGACGTTATCGTGCGGTTATCGTGCAGAATGCGTAACTTGACCTGATTAATGCAGACTCGCTATAGTGACACGATTTACAAACGTCCTTTGCAATGATCGCCTACATACAGTATTTATTAAACTTGATCGAAATCAAAGAGTGAAATGTATCCGTCGCGATAACACATCATATTAGGTTATATTTGGACAGCAACTTCAGAGGGAGATAGGATGAAGTTTTCTTGCATACCTGATAAGGATATCCGTCATTTTACCGGGGCTAGATTATAAGAATCTTTCATGGGTATCCGGTGAAGATAGGGAATTCCAACCCGAGGTATGTGTTTTTATCGATTAAAACACTTTTACCGAGGGTTGGAAATCCCTGTCTGAACCGAATACCCATGATATATTCCTTTTCTTGCATATCAGAGACATGTTGTGAGTTGACGCCGCCAGCTACTAACGTTTTGCATGTTTTCCTGCATACCGGATGTTGGCGCGCGTGAATTTTATCTCGACCCTAGGGTGAGATGGAAATATCTAGCCCCGGTAAAATGACGGATATCCTTGTCCGGTATGCAAGAAATTCCCATCTCATCCTAGGGTCGAGATAAAATTCACGCGCCCCAACATCCGGTATGCAGGAAAACATGCAAAACGTTAGTAGCTGGCGGCGTCAACGCACAACATGTCTCTGATATACAAGAAAAAGAATCTAGCATGGGTATTCGGTTCAGATAGGGAATTCCAACCCTCAGTATACGTGTTTTAATCGGAACCTCGGCAGAGCCTCGGTTCCGATAAAAACACGTATATCTCGGGTTGGAATTCCCTATCACCCGATACCCATGAAAGATTCTTAAAATCCATCAGAGATGGGATGGTTTTTCCCATCATACAGGCCTAGCTGTGGCGTATCAGACCTCTGGTCCGAGGGCGTTCGCTGGAGCAACATACATCTGCCCGCGTGGGTTTGCTCCCTGGTGAAGACTTAGTCTGACGGAAAACTTTATCATTCATATCATTTCCCCATGAGGTTACAATCCCTATATAACATAATATAATGTTTTAACTGGAGAACCATATTCATTGTATGTTGCCTCTTTCCTCTTCGATTGTACAATAACCATACACATATACTGACGTCTACCTAATATAGATATAAACATCGAAGAGGAAAAGTAGCATTCAAGGACATAACAGTCAACCACAAAAACAAAGAACAACTTTAAAGATGAATAAAAGGCCAGATAAGACATCACAAACACAAAAGGGTTGCGAATAGGGCTACTGCCTTGGAACCATGAAAAGGTAAATTACCGCCTTGGAACCATGGAAATGTAAGTTTCGATAAATGTTCGTCTTCAGTCATTTCCCAAACTATATGGTATATAACATATACAGGTGGATGATTACGGCAAAAAGGTAGCGCCGTGGTGAAATGGCTAGAATTGCGGCTTTCTAACCCAGGGATCGCGCGTTCAATCCCAGCCAGGACCAAATTTGGGTTAATTATCGAAATATTTCAAAAGTATTTCCTACATTACCAGTCCTTCGGATGAGACTTTAAACCTAGGTCTGCTCGCCAAAATGCTTAGTGCAATACATCGAGAATAAATAAACACTTATACGCACACGATTACGGCAATGAAACCCGTACACTGGTCCGTTTTATTGGGATGACAATTGTGTAAGACAGGTTAAGTGCACCCTAGAACCTGCTTTAAGCCCCAGAAGCCTTTTGCCACTGAAACATAGGACGAACTAGTATCACAGGACAGACTAATATCATAGGACAGGACTAGTTTCATAGGACAGCTATTATCATAGGACAGGACTAGTACCATAGGACAAACTAGTATCATAGGACAAACTAGTATCATAGGACAGGACTAGTAACACAGGACAAACTAGTATCATAGGACAGATTAGTATAGGATAGGACTAGTATCAGAGGACACGACTAGTATCGGACAAACTAGTATCATAGGAAAAACTAGTATCATAGATAGACTAGTATTTTAGAACTAGTATCATAGGACATTCTAGTGTCTGAGAACTAGTATCATAGGACAGTACAGGTATCATACCTGACTACTATAGGACATGAATAGTATCATAGGACAGACTAGTATATGACAGGACTAGTATCAATGGACAGGACTAGTACCATAGGACAGATTTGTATGGGACAGGACTAGTATCATAGGACAAACTAGTATCATAGGACAAACTAGTATCATAGGACAGATTAGTATAGGGCAAGACTAGTACCATATGACAAAATAGTATTTTAGGACAGACTAGTATCATAGGACAGACAAGTATAGGGCAGGACTAATATCATAGGACATGACTAGTATCATAGGACAAACTAGTTTCATAGGACAGATTAGTATAGGACAGGACTAGTATCATATGACAAACTAGTATTTAAGGACAGACTAGTATCATAGGACAGACTAGTTTGGACAGGACGAGTATCATAGGACAGACTAGAATAGGACAGGACCAGTATCATAGGACAGGACTGGTATCATAGTACAGATTTGTATAGAACAGGATTAGTATCATAGGACAGGACTAGTATCATAGGACAGAGTAGTATCATAGGAAAAACTAGTATCATAGGAATTAGTATAGGATAGGACTAGTATCATAGGACAAACTGGTATTTTAGGACTGACTAGTATCATAGGACAGACAAGTATAGGACAGGACTAGTAACATAGGACAGGACTAGTATCGTAGGACAAAGTAGTATCATAGGACAGACTACTATAGGACAGGACTAGTATCATAGGACAAACTAGTATCATAGGACATACTAGTATCATAGGATAGGACTAGTATCTTAGAACAGGACTAGTATCATAGGACAAACTACTATAGGACAGGACTTGTATCATAGGACAAACTAGTATCATAGGACAAACCAGTATTTTAGGACAGACTAGTATCATAGGACAAACTAGTATCATAGGACAAACTAGTATAGGACAAACTAGTATCATAGGACAGACTAGTATCATAGGATAGGACTAGTATCATAGGACAGACTAGTATTTTAGGACTAGTATCATAGGATAGACTAGTTTCATAGGAATTACTAGTATCATAGGACAAACTAGTATCATAGGACAAATTTGTATCATAGGACAGACTAGTATAGGACAGGACTAGTATCATAGGACAAACTAGTATCACAGGACAGACTAGTATCATAGGAAGGACGACTAATATTATCGGGCAAACTAATATTTTAGGACTACTATCATAGGACAGGACTAGTTTTATAGGTCAGTCTAATATCACAGGACAAACTAGTATTTTAGGACTACTATCAGAGAACAGACTAGTAAAGGACAGGATTAGTATCATAGGACAAACTAGTATCATAATATCGACTAGTATCATAGGACTGGACAGGTAGCATAGGGCATTCTAGTATGTTAGGACTAGTTTCATAGGACAGACTAGTGTCATAGGACAAACTAGTAGCATAGGACTAACTAGTATCATAGGACAGACTAGTATAGGACAGGACTAGTATCATAAGACACACTAGTATCATAGGACAGACTAGTATCATGGGACAGGACTATAATCATATGACAGACTAGTATTTTAGGACTAATGTCATAGGACAGGACTAGTTTTATAGGACAGACTAGTAGCATAGGACAAACTAATATCATAGGACGAACCAGTATTTTACGACTAGTATCATAGGACAGACTAGTTTCATCATGTTCATAGGAGACTAGAATTTTAGGACTAGTATCATAGGACAAACTAGTGTCATAGGACAGACTAGGGCATTTGCATTTTAGGACAAGTATCATATGACCGACTATTATTTTAGGACTAGAATCATAGGACTGGACTAGTATCGTAGGACAAACTAGTATTTTAGGACTAGTATCATAGGACAGACTAATATTAGGAATAGTATCACAGGAAAGGACTAGTATGTCAGTCCCGGTTGCGCCCGTCGTTGCAATCTTTGTTGGTCAATCGAATGCGAGTTAGATACATGCTTTCCAATTAATGCATTACACATTTGTAATTAATAGTTTCTATTTTTGTTATTCATGTATGCGCATAGTTTTATTATTAATCTACTACGTATGCTGCACTCTTGCACATATATTATTCATCTAATAACTGTAAAAGAGGAAATACAGAGAATAAATAAATAAGAACAGGTTCACATTGTTCTCGGTGCATGCAATTTTGAATTGCAAAATATACTATGTACTTGCATTTGTGTTTCTGAAAGCGACGTGTAAAAAGGAATTAATGTCATTTGCGATATAAACATGTCCCTAACAGATTGTTCTTGTATTTCATTTCGATAAGAGTCAATTGGGAACATGCTTTTGCGAAAAATCTTAACGATTAAGCATAATTTTATTGCGTTATGTTACAGTAAACACAAATAATGATGAGAATTTATATTAAGCAACAAGGAGCCTTACTTATATTTATAGAAATTGTTCACTTTAATTGCGGTATCATTTTGTTCATTTACGTCTTTCATTGTTTATATGTTTGCTTATACTTGATTTCATATCGCGTGTATTATCTTATCGAACTGTTGTAATATTATTTGTGAATCACCTTATTTGGAGGAAAAAAGAATTTACTACTACTACTACTACTATTATTATTATTATTATTATTATTATTACTAGTATTACTATTTGATACCTTCAAACCCGTTAACCGTTTCAGACAGCAACCCATGGGAAGGCTCAAAAGTGGTCATTATTATTATTAGTAGTAGTATTATTATTATTACAATTATTACTATTTCATACCTTCAAACCCGTTAACCGTTTCAGACAGCAACCCATGGGAAGGCTCAAAAGTGGTCGCTAAAACATGTGGCCACTTAATAAATTCGGTTTAATTTACACTTAAACATGTTAGAATTATACAAGACCTATCAAAGATACTTCTGCTTAAAGTGTGTATATCAGGATTTCCTTCGGAGTCTAAGAGCTCCTACTAAAAATTGATAAATAATGACATTTCTAAAAGGCCTATTGTTTCAGCCAATTTTGTTTGGACTTTTCAAACACAATTCAACAATTTCCTTAAAAAGTTGTATGAAACAGACATTTTTAATGGTAAATAAAAATACCCAACCTTTCAAATCGGTTGAGCAATAAAAAAATCACACGTGAAAGTTGTTTTGAAAAAAATTCTGCTGCATCCAAAATTCGATTACTTTTTTTCGGAAGTGGTATCCAAATATGGGTTTAATGTGTTGAAGGTAAATTTAGACACTCCGACACTTTTATCACGATTTCTTTTCTGTCCCAGCGACTGGGAAAATCCCCACCAAAAATAATTTTGGCTGTAAATATGGTAAACTATAATAAGTACAATTAAAAATGCAACATTTTTGATTTTCGATTATTTTTTATCTGCTGTTTTTTTGTTCAAATCAAGATTGCGTTTTATGATAGTACACAAAGTCTCTTTGTCACAAAAGTTAACAAATGGCGATACACAGTTGCATACTATTTTATTCTCCGCTTCTTTCTTTTAAAACATATTTTGCACGAGGACTCAATTTCACACTAGAAATTCAAAAAAATAGTGCGTTTTAAAATGGACTGAGTGTATTTATTTCTCGACCGATTTACAAAACTCAGGTATGTTTATTTACCACTAAAAATATACATAATGAATCAGCCTAACCATGACCCCTTATTTACCAAAACGTTGGTTTGCAGCAGGAATATGTGCTATCATAGTTGACGCACCCGTGTTAATTTACACATTTAATGCCCGAAATTCCATTATTATAATTATATGGTGAATTCACATTTCCTACATACTACGAAATATAGGTCACGTCCGGTCTCCGCTACGGCATGCTTATCTTGCTTCTTTCTCACAGGATTTTCACCACATTTCACCAGAATGTTTCTAACGCCAACTGCATAATATCGGGTCGCCGTGACCTTCTTCCGACGAAATATACGTCATGTCCGATACGGCATGCGTATCTTGCTTCTTGCAGGATGTTCACCAAACTTCACCAGAATGTTCCTTATGCGCATCTAACATCATGTGCAAAATTTCGGATCGCTATGACCTTCTTTCTACGACATGCATCCCCCACTTCAATCGGACATGTATTTAATATTCATTGGGACTGACATTGGTATTGGTGAAATAAAAAATATGTAAGATGTTTATATCTGTAAGAGGAATTCGAAATCAATTGAATTGGATGGTTTTAAGGCGCATCAACACATGAACGGTTATATGGCGCCTAACAGGAATAAACATGCCAGGCTCATCCTCTATGTATATCGAGATAAAATATGGAGAATGGGCCTAGACCCTTCTCACCTGCATAACTACAGAGTTGCTGCAAATCCTATTGTAGACACTCTATTTACGCTGGAGCCACGTTTATTCTCTTCCTTCCACTGCTCTAGTGATGTGAGCGAGATGGCACCTGAAACAATGCAGGGGTCATGATGAAGACATTAATGAGCATGAACAAAAAATGGTAAAATGAACATGCTTTTTTGGCAGGGTGGGGGGAAGGTGGGGAGTGGGCGCTACCCCTCTGCCTACCCTTCCAACGGGATCTATAGTGGCCCTATTATTTGCCCAGGAACCAAACGGGGCCCCGGAACCACAAGCGGACTTCGATTCATGCAATGTGTTTTATCAGCACATTTCATGTTTTCTTATAAGCGGAAGGTAACTCTCAAAAGATGTAATACTCTAAACCAAATATAATTGTTTTACAATCGAAACAAAATACTTATTACACAACTTTTCTAAAATATATTTAAACTAAGAAAATTAGCAAAGATAAAAAAGTGAGTTATTAGCTATAGTGTTCAGTGTTACAGTACTTTTATCAGTACTTTCTTTCTTTCCGCTTCTGTGGACGTTATCACAGACTAATATAGCGTAACGAGGCACTTCTGTAGGCCCGCTTCTGTAGACGTTATCACAGACTAATATAGCGTAACGAGGCACTTCTGTAGGCCCGCTTCTGTAGACGTTATCACAGACTAATATAGCGTAACGAGGCACTTCTGTAGGCCCGCTTCTGTAGACGTTATCACAGACTAATATAGCGTAACGAGGCACTTCTGTAGGCCCGCTTCTGTGGACGTTATCACAGACTAATACAGCGTAACTAGGCACTTCTGTAGGCCCGCTTCTGTGGACATTATCACAGATTAATACAGCGTAACGAGGCACTTCTGTAGGCCCGCTTCTGTGGACGTTATCACAGACTAAAACAGCGTAACGAGGCACTTCTGTAGGCCCGCTTCTGTAGACGTTATCACATACTAATACAGCGTAACGAGGCACTTCTGTTGGCCCGCTTCTGTAGACGTTATCACAGACTAATACAGCGTAACACTTATTATCATATATTTACAAGCATGTGCCTGATTATTAAGCAGCAGTATACCACACACAGGAATGTACATGTAGTTACATCAATATAATTCGGACCAAACCTTAACTTTATAAATATTGTGTTGGATATTAGTAAAGACAAATTTCGAAGTGCCATCAACAAACTGCATAATTATATGCACATGCGTTTCCTATGATTTAATGAAGACAAGAATGAAACTTTAAAGCTTAAAAGCTCAATATTAAATTTAAAACAACATTTAGATAATGTCGATATGTAAAAATGTAATACAAGATTTGGAATGTTGTTTTGGAAATAATACAAAACTGTGTAACGTTATAATCGTTTTGCTTGACAAAGCTGGGGCAGAGTGAGCCCGAACCATGAACCATACGCATTATCACATCGAGATAACATATGGAGAATGGGCCTAGACCCTTCTCACCTGCATAACTACAGAGTTGCTGCAAATCCTATTGTAGACACTCTATTTACGCTGGAGCCACGTTTATTCTCTTTCTTCCACTGCTCTAGTGATGTGAGCGAGATGGCACCTGAAACAATGCAGGGGTCATGATGAAGACATTAATGAGCATGAACAAAAAATGGTAAAATGAACATGCTTTTTTGGCAGGGTGGGGGGAAGGTGGGGAGTGGGCGCTACCCCTCTGCCTACCCTTCCAACGGGATCTATAGTGGCCCTATTATTTGCCCAGGAACCAAACGGGGCCCATGAACCACAAGCGCACTTCGATTCATGCAATGTGTTTTATCAGCACATTTCATGTTTTCTTATAAGCGGAAGGTAACTCTCAAAAGATGTAATACTCTAAACCAAATATAATTGTTTTACAATCGAAACAAAATACTTATTACACAACTTTTCCAAAATATATTTAAACTAAGAAAATTAGCAAAGATAAAAAAGTGAGTTATTAGCTATAGTGTTCAGTGTTACAGTACTTTTATCAGTACTTTCTTTCTTTCCGCTTCTGTGGACGTTATCACAGACTAATATAGCGTAACGAGGCACTTCTGTAGGCCCGCTTCTGTAGACGTTATCACAGACTAATATAGCGTAACGAGGCACATCTGTAGGCCCGCTTCTGTAGACGTTATCACAGACTAATATAGCGTAACGAGGCACTTCTGTAGGCCCGCTTCTGTAGACGTTATCACAGACTAATATAGCGTAACGAGGCACTTCTGTAGGCCCGCTTCTGTAGACGTTATCACAGACTAATATAGCGTAACGAGGCACTTCTGTAGGCCCGCTTCTGTAGACGTTATCACAGACTAATATAGCGTAACGAGGCACTTCTGTAGGCCCGCTTCTTTAGACGTTATCACAGACTAATATAGCGTAACGAGGCACTTCTGTAGGCCCGCTTCTGTAGACGTTATCACAGACTAATATAGCGTAACGAGGCACTTCTGTAGGCCCGCTTCTGTAGACGTTATCACAGACTAATATAGCGTAACGAGGCACTTCTGTAGGCCCGCTTCTGTAGACGTTATCACAGACTAATATAGCGTAACGAGGCACTTCTGTAGGCCCGCTTCTGTAGACGTTATCACAGACTAATATAGCGTAACGAGGCACTTCTGTAGGCCCGCTTCTGTGGACGTTATCACAGACTAATACAGCGTAACTAGGCACTTCTGTAGGCCCGCTTCTGTGGACATTATCACAGATTAATACAGCGTAACGAGGCACTTCTGTAGGCCCGCTTCTGTGGACGTTATCACAGACTAAAACAGCGTAACGAGGCACTTCTGTAGGCCCGCTTCTGTAGACGTTATCACATACTAATACAGCGTAACGAGGCACTTCTGTTGGCCCGCTTCTGTAGACGTTATCACAGACTAATACAGCGTAACACTTATTATCATATATTTACAAGCATGTGCCTGATTATTAAGCAGCAGTATACCACACACAGGAATGTACATGTAGTTACATCAATATAATTCGGACCAAACCTTAACTTTATAAATATTGTGTTGGATATGAGTAAAGACAAATTTCGAAGTGCCATCAACAAACTGCATAATTATATGCACATGCGTTTCCTAAGATTTAATGAAGACAAGAATGAAACTTTAAAGCTTAAAAGCTCAATATTAAATTTAAAACAACATTTAGATAATGTCGATATGTAAAAATGTAATACAAGATTTGGAATGTTGTTTTGGAAATAATACAAAACTGTGTAACGTTATAATCGTTTTGCTTGACAAAGCTGGGGCAGAGTGAGCCCGAACCATGAACCATACGCATTATCACATCGAGATAAAATATGGAGAATGGGCCTAGACCCTTCTCACCTGCATAACTACAGAGTTGCTGCAAATCCTATTGTAGACACTCTATTTACGCTGGAGCCACGTTTATTCTCTTTCTTCCACTGCTCTAGTGATGTGAGCGAGATGGCACCTGAAACAATGCAGGGGTCATGATGAAGACATTAATGAGCATGAACAAAAAATGGTAAAATGAACATGCTTTTTTGGCAGGGTGGGGGGAAGGTGGGGAGTGGGCGCTACCCCTCTGCCTACCCTTCCAACGGGATCTATAGTGGCCCTATTATTTGCCCAGGAACCAAACGGGGCCCATGAACCACAAGCGGACTTCGATTCATGCAATGTGTTTTATCAGCACATTTCATGTTTTCTTATAAGCGGAAGGTAACTCTCAAAAGATGTAATACTCTAAACCAAATATAATTGTTTTACAATCGAAACAAAATACTTATTACACAACTTTTCCAAAATATATTTAAACTAAGAAAATTAGCAAAGATAAAAAAGTGAGTTATTAGCTATAGTGTTCAGTGTTACAGTACTTTTATCAGTACTTTCTTTCTTTCCGCTTCTGTGGACGTTATCACAGACTAATATAGCGTAACGAGGCACTTCTGTAGGCCCGCTTCTGTAGACGTTATCACAGACTAATATAGCGTAACGAGGCACTTCTGTAGGCCCGCTTCTGTAGACGTTATCACAGACTAATATAGCGTAACGAGGCACTTCTGTAGGCCCGCTTCTGTAGACGTTATCACAGACTAATATAGCGTAACGAGGCACTTCTGTAGGCCCGCTTCTGTAGACGTTATCACAGACTAATATAGCGTAACGAGGCACTTCTGTAGGCCCGCTTCTTTAGACGTTATCACAGACTAATATAGCGTAACGAGGCACTTCTGTAGGCCAGCTTCTGTAGACGTTATCACAGACTAATATAGCGTAACGAGGCACTTCTGTAGGCCCGCTTCTGTAGACGTTATCACAGACTAATATAGCGTAACGAGGCACTTCTGTAGGCCCGCTTCTGTAGACGTTATCACAGACTAATATAGCGTAACGAGGAACTTCTGTAGGCCCGCTTCTGTAGACGTTATCACAGACTAATATAGCGTAACGAGGCACTTCTGTAGGCCCGCTTCTGTGGACGTTATCACAGACTAATACAGCGTAACGAGGCACTTCTGTAGGCCCGCTTCTGTGGACATTATCACAGATTAATACAGCGTAACGAGGCACTTCTGTAGGCCCGCTTCTGTGGACGTTATCACAGACTAAAACAGCGTAACGAGGCACTTCTGTAGGCCCGCTTCTGTAGACGTTATCACATACTAATACAGCGTAACGAGGCACTTCTGTTGGCCCGCTTCTGTAGACGTTATCACAGACTAATACAGCGTAACACTTATTATCATATATTTACAAGCATGTGCCTGATTATTAAGCAGCAGTATACCACACACAGGAATGTACATGTAGTTACATCAATATAATTCGGACCAAACCTTAACTTTATAAATATTGTGTTGGATATGAGTAAAGACAAATTTCGAAGTGCCATCAACAAACTGCATAATTATATGCACATGCGTTTCCTATGATTTAATGAAGACAAGAATGAAACTTTAAAGCTTAAAAGCTCAATATTAAATTTAAAACAACATTTAGATAATGTCGATATGTAAAAATGTAATACAAGATTTGGAATGTTGTTTTGGAAATAATACAAAACTGTGTAACGTTATAATCGTTTTGCTTGACAAAGCTGGGGCAGAGTGAGCCCGAACCATGAACCATACGCATTATCACATCGAGATAAAATATGGAGAATGGGCCTAGACCCTTCTCACCTGCATAACTACAGAGTTGCTGCAAATCCTATTGTAGACACTCTATTTACGCTGGAGCCACGTTTATTCTCTTTCTTCCACTGCTCTAGTGATGTGAGCGAGATGGCACCTGAAACAATGCAGGGGTCATGATGAAGACATTAATGAGCATGAACAAAAAATGGTAAAATGAACATGCTTTTTTGGCAGGGTGGGGGGAAGGTAGGGAGTGGGCGCTACCCCTCTGCCTACCCTTCCAACGGGATCTATAGTGGCCCTATTATTTGCCCAGGAACCAAACGGGGCCCCGGAACCACAAGCGGACTTCGATTCTGTAGACGTTATCACAGACTAATATAGCGTAACGAGGCACTTCTGTAGGCCCGCTTCTGTAGACGTTATCACAGACTAATATAGCGTAACGAGGCACTTCTGTAGGCCCGCTTCTGTAGACGTTATCACAGACTAATATAGCGTAACGAGGCACTTCTGTAGGCCCGCTTCTGTGGACGTTATCACAGACTAATACAGCGTAACTAGGCACTTATGTAGGCCCGCTTCTGCGGACATTATCACAGATTAATACAGCGTAACGAGGCACTTCTGTAGGCCCGCTTCTGTAGACGTTATCACAAGACTAATATAGCGTAACGAGGCACTTCTGTAGGCCCGCTTCTGTAGACGTTATCACAGACTAATATAGCGTAACGAGGCACTTCTGTAGGCCCGATTCTGTAGACGTTATCACAGACTAATATAGCGTAACGAGGCACTTCTGTAGGCCCGCTTCTGTAGACGTTATCACAGACTAATATAGCGTAACTAGGCACTTATGTAGGCCCGCTTCTGCGGACATTATCACAGACTAATATAGCGTAACGAGGCACTTCTGTAGGCCCGCTTCTGTAGACGTTATCACAGACTAATAGCGTAACGAGGCACTTCTGTAGGCCCGCTTCTGTAGACGTTATCACAGACTAATATAGCGTAACGAGGCACTTCTGTAGGCCGATTCTGTAGACGTTATCACAGACTATATAGCGTAACGAGGCACTTCTGTAGGCCCGCTTCTGTAGACGTTATCACAGACTAATATAGCGTAACGGAGGCACTTCTGTAGGCCGCTTCTGTAGACGTTATCACAGACTAATATAGCGTAACGAGGCACTTCTGTAGGCCCGCTTCTGTAGACGTTATCACAGACTAATATAGCGTAACGAGGCACTTATGTAGGCCCGCTTCTGTGGACGTTATCACAGACTAATACAGCGTAACTAGGCACTTCTGTAGCCGCTTCTGTGGACATTATCACAGATTAATACAGCGTAACGAGGCACTTCTGTAGGCCCGCTTCTGTGGACGTTATCACAGACTAAAACAGCGTAACGAGGCACTCTGTAGGTGTAGGCCCGCTTCTGTAGACGTTATCACATACTAATACAGCGTAACGAGGCACTTCTGTTGGCCCGATTCTGTAGACGTTATCACAGACTAATACAGCGTAACACTTATTATCATATATTTACAAGCATGTGCCTGATTATTAAGCAGCAGTATACCACACACAGGAATGTACATGTAGTTACATCAATATAATTCGGACCAAACCTTAACTTTATAAATATTGTGTTGGATATTAGTAAAGACAAATTTCGAAGTGCCATCAACAAACTGCATAATTATATGCACATGCGTTTCCTTTGATTTAATGAAGACAAGAATGAAACTTTAAAGCTTAAAAGCTCAATATTAAATTTAAAACAACATTTAGATAATGTCGATATGTAAAAATGTAATACAAGATTTGGAATGTTGTTTTGGAAATAATACAAAACTGTGTAACGTTATAATCGTTTTGCTTGACAAAGCTGGGGCAGAGTGAGCCCGAACCATGAACCATACGCATTATCACAATTTTTCTTTAATTTCTTATTTACTGATTCAGGGCCTGATCCAGGATTTAAGTTTAGAAATAAAATAAAGCAAAATCAAACTTAACACCAAAAACAACATTATTTTTTTGCACTTTTTTACTCTCTAGTTTATGGGAGTATTATCCAGTCTTTTCCCCTTTTGAAGGGACCAAAATCAGTTTTCAGAGCAAAACACATACTTCGATTTAAGGGAGTCGAACCCTTAATACCGGACAGTGAATAATACATCAGGTCAATAAAGGGACTTGAACAACATAGCAAAATACATACGTTTCGGGAAAACTATGCAAAATGTGCAGGAAAGTACTCTACCACAGCGTACACTTAAAACTTGTTTGAGTTTGAACATGCTGAAGGGACTCATGACAATGTTGATTCTTAAAAAAAAACAAGCACTGCGCCGCTAGCTTGTATACGCACAATAGTTCATAATACAAAAGCTGTATGAACTGTTGGGCAGTTTGCCGTCACTTTAGCGCTGACAAGCGTGATTGGAAGAGTTTAATACAGCAATAAAAGACAGTCCTTATGATTATAAAACAAATTATTACCTCAAATGAAACTTAGCTTTCATTATAATGTTACATCTCTGACATCTCTGATATCATTATGTATAAGATAAAGTGCTCTAAACAAACCATGTAATTAGAATCAATAAACTATGAACGACAAATCATTGCGTGTTATTCACATTTTCCAAGCAAGATTACTTTGGTGAAATAAATTTAAATACATTTTTTTTCTGTAACAAAACATAACATCAAGTGACATACATGTAAAACGTTGGATATGCAACAAAGACGTCTACAGCAACAACAACAAAACAATGTACCCAACAATACCAGGATATATTTTGACATGTGTTCCCAATAACACAAATTGCGTAATATACATTGCGTGCTATGTATCTCGTCTTTTAACATAAATAAACAAATGAATAATAATGGACTCCTTTCATATACCAAGACTCTTTCTCGAACCGTTCATTTTTGTTGAATGGGTCGATGTTTTCAATACTGCAATACCTTAACTGTGAACATGCTCTAATATAAACGTGTGTGTGTGTATGTGTGCTTGCGCGTGCGTGCGTGTGGAGTGTGTGCGATCTCAAGGTGTACACTCGATATGTCAAGTAATGTGTGACTGACAGAGATCAAATGGATGAAATTATTAGCAAATGCCTCAGATTTGTTTGACAATTTAAATGATTGCTAGGCAATTCATTTCCATGAAAATAGGTTGAATACGGTTTTTACGGCGTACCAACACATGAAATATTATATGGCGCCTAACAGGAATGAACATTCCAGGCTCATCCTCCATTTACATCAAGATACAATATGGAGAATGAGGCTAGAACTTTCCTACCTGCAGAACTGTCAATTCTACAGTCGACACTCCATTTACGATGGAGCCACGTTTTTACCATGAAAATAACTATTATCTGGATTTCTTCTATTAGTAATTGAATCCAAGTATTATCATAAAATTGCCACGAGTTGAAATGTTTTAATTCCGTAAATTTATAGTAAACTCAACGAAAACTAAACCTTGTTAAATCATAATGATCTACAATCAGCTTACATAAGCACCATCCTAAACATATTACTTAGATTGGTATCCATTATATACGGCTTGGTATTAAAGTATGTTTTCCGGGACTTTATAAAACATAAATATTAAATTATAGTTTAAATCAGTTCACATCAATATGCGCAGAATGTTTTTAAACTGTTTTTATATGAAATAACAGTTTTAAAATTCCGATACAAAAATCGCAATAAATCTTACTAAAATCTAAGAAAATAGTTTAAACATTTTCAAATTCTCATGTTTTTGTTCTCCACTATGACTACGTGTATTACATATGAAGCATGTATGCTGTTGTACATGTGATACATGTTTTCAAATATTAACAGTGGTTTCAAAACTGGGTAGATTTTTCACTGTGGCCGTCCTTTTGATCGGTCCCTTCCGTGGATCTATAATTCGTTGATCTTCGGGAATATTGCTGAAGTAGAAGACATGTACCACTTAAACACATTTGGCAATTTGTATACTGAATATAAATATTGATTGTTTTGGACAATGTGATTAGCAATCGAATAAAATGTATAGCGCGTTTGAATTGCAATTTATATATATATATATAGAGAGAGAGAGAGAGAGAGAGAGAGAGAGAGAGAGAGAGAGAATATCATGTTAGTTCCTGATCACATCCAGTTTATCAGATGAAGCTGAGAACAAAAATGAAGTCCGAGGCTGTGCTGTGATATTCTATTTATCATGGTGATCGTTCAAAATCATTTAATTTTCTTTTTTTCCATTTTCTTCCCATTTTTTCTGTTCAAAAATACCCAGACGTCATCAAATATACCCTGACGTCATCAAAAGAGGTGCACCTGACGGGATAGGAACGTAACTGCCGAGATAAGGTTTTATCTCAGGCACCCTGTTTCTCGGCAGAATTATGCAGATCGACATGATAAATTATATATAAGGCCATCTTCGTGTTTTCCGACAAAGTATTTTATAAGTGGGTAATGTATATAGATGAATTTCTTTTTCAGAGGACAGTACGAACGTTATGAAAATAATAGAGACGTGAATTTAATACAAATTGATATAGAATTACTATAAACAGTTTTTGGTAGGGTCACAGAAACCTAGTGTTATGGCAGACCTTATATATACTTCATATAATGAACAGAACAATTGTATATATTAACACAAACACTAATTTTGTGTATCGTTTGCAATATATTAAGCAACACCCGTACGTATCTGTAGACTTAAACGTATCTACACGTGACTAATGCACGTGACTCACACGTATAACTTTACATTTACGAATAAATACACGATACAAACTGTATCAAACCATCACTGAACAGTAACATTGCAAAACCTGCAATACGACAAACAATATTCTTTCAAAGTTAGAAATCTACTAATAATTTAAACATTTGTGTTTTATACGAGGGTGCTTCAAAAAGTTCTGTCACTAGGCATATATCCTTTGAACTGGATATTACACTGAGATAAAGTAATGTATTTATAGTACTACTGGGTTCGCTGTCTTAAATTCCACAACAAAAATGAAATATTTCCGGTTATTCATACCCCTGAATTACCTCCCCCTACCACACCTTTTGGATACTGGCATCTCTGAAAAGTCCTGGTTACAAAACGTTGTAAAATATATTTAAATAAGTCTATGCTTTTACATTTTCTTGTACGTCATCTGTTGTTATTCACCCATAATCCCTGAAAATGAATGTTGAGAATTCGGAAAGGTCTTGCTGCAAACCAGATATGAGTGAATGCATATCCCTTAATTTTAGCAGAAATAACACTGATTTTCTTAATTTTGTTTACGGAAATGTTATAATATCTTTTAAATGTCGTAATTATTCTCATAGTATTAATATGTTTTCATATTTGTTTACAAATCATAGTCCTTCAGTGTTTAAATTTCATATTCAACACATTATTGTAGAATTTTGTACAATGTTTAGAGAAAATATCGATCATCCAAAAACACTATTTCAGAAGATTGCCCTTCCATTTAAGGTCCATTTATCATTAAATTAATTTTACACGTTAGCTTAAAATGTTAATTTCTAAGACAATGCCTTTTCATCTACCATGCTTAAATTCTGAATCTTGTAATGTACAGATATAACTGGTAATGTACGAGAAATTGCAAAGGTCTTCGACAAGTACTTAAAGAAAAACAGGCATTTAAAAAGGTAATAGTTAACAAACCTGAAAAAAACTAAGGACGAAAATGCCTTAGTGTGTATAAGTGATGTGTATTAAATGTTCCATAACTTTCGTCACACAAAAGATACAGCATTTATTTTACCATCAATGGAATGGTATTGAAACTTTCGTTCATTTGGTATCAAACACAAACACTCACAACGAGCACATACTTGTTAAAACGCGTTAGTGACAGAACTTTTTGAATGACCCTCGTATAAGATGAGATTTGCAAGATTAAATTTAACATAAATTCAAAATCGATTTAATCAGTATAACAATGTTATATGTCGGTTAAATTCGTTAACAATTTATTTTACCAGTATACATGTAGACACCATGTATTAGCAATACCAACGCGACACAGCTACTCACAAATGTGTAAAGTAGTAGAATAAATAAATGCTAACTGGTTACATAAAATTAAGGAAAAAACGTTAGTAGTTACAGCACCGTATCCTTCCAAGTACCTGCAAGTGTGTGGTTTTCCTTTTTCCAATTTTTTTTTTATCCGTTAACAGTACCAATACTGAGAATATGCGCGTACCAAATGGAACTCTGCTGATATTTATGGATATTACACAGATTGCAGGATATCCTACATTGAACTTATGGATATCTAAGAATGAATTAATGATATCCTATATTATATTTAAGAGTTAAGATATGAATAATGTGTCGTAATTAGTGTTATCCATAATTTGATTATATAGATTTACGTATATAGAGATAATGATATCCATATATGTAGTGCTATCTATTATTGAATTAAAGATATCCTTAATTAACTAGTTTTTATATAAACTCCAATGGATATGCATAAATGAATTAATGCTATCATAGATTGATTTATGGATATCATAAAATAAACAACTAAAACAGCACCCCATATATGTTTGAATACCCATCAAGCCTTTTGGTGTGTGAATCCTCTTTAGACAGTGCGCCTAAACAATAGAAAGAAGACGAATGTTACCAATTGCTCAATGCGCCTTTCAAATTAAAGTGTACGCATTCGAACACATAGCAAAGCGCCCAAATCCATGAAACATTGTGTCTAACCATGGACCAGAAAAATACACTGTAAACAATCTTAGAACCAAGTAAATCATCATTAATTCAACAACATACAGGTAGTCACTTTGAAAACGGGACAAATACTAATTGACTCTGGCGTGGCTTCTAGTGATTTTGCCGGATTTAGCAGATTTGTGAACATTGACAGGCTTTGACTGTTGACCTTTCGTACCAAAGTACATTGCCAAAAACTCCTCATTTCTTAAAAAAGTATGACAGATATAAAATTATTAAGTACTTCGTCTTAAACATGTTAAAGCTGCAGTATACTCATCTGCGATGTAAGCAGTAATTTCAAAGTTTAAATGTAATCCAACTAGTTAACTTTTTTTTTGGCTTGTAAAAACACACTGAATACCACATTATTATTAGTTTTAAAACATTGACTTTGTGATGAAATGTTTTCGTCTATCTCTAATATCTGATACCTATGTGGCGGAAATATCAGTGTCCGTTAGAGAACATCGATCAAGATGCATTGCATAATCCACTCTTCTTATACTAATACCTAAGACTCGCGACCCTAGATCCCATAACACTAGAGCTTAGGGAAGTTGAACCTAAAGAGCTAACGGACTTGAAGTATTGTCAGTAAATATGAAACTGATATTTTGTTAAGCATTATAAAACAAGGAAAACGCTGATACAGGTGCATTCATTTGTAATTGGATGCTAGTATTGCTACAAAGGTAATAATATACCAGTCAATTTTGATCACGGTTGGTCACAATGAACTACCTTTGGTTAGAATGTATACTATATCAAACTATATCATGTATACTATATATATATATATATATATATATATATATATATACTAGTTATATAATATCTGTATACTATATCATACTATAGCATGTATACTATATATATAATTTATACTAGTTATATAATATATATATACTATATCATACTATGTCATGTATACTATATATATACTACACATAATATCTGTTAAATATCTATATATTATATCATACTATATCATGTATACTATATATATACTATATACTAGTTATATAATATATATATACTTTATCATACTATGTCATGTATACTATATATATACTATACATACTATCTGTTATACAATATCTATATACTATATCGTACTATATCATGTATACTATATATATCCTACATATTAGTTATATAATATATATATACTATATCATACTATATCATGTATACTATATATATCCTACATACTAGTTATATAATATATATATATATTATATCATACTATATCATGTATACTATATATATATAATACATACTAGTTATATAATATATATATATACTATATCATACTATATCATGTATACTATATATATATATAATACATACTAGTTATATAATATATATATACTATATCATACTAATTCATGTATACTATATATATATATACTAGTTATATACTATATATATATATATACTATATCATACTATATCATGTATACTATATATATATATACTATATACTAGTTATATAATATATATATACTATATCATACTATATCATGTATACTATATATATACTACATACTAGTTATATAATATATATATACTATATCATACTATATAATGTATACTATATATCGTCTGGTGAACGCAAAAACGATGTAAGTGCATTATTGCTACTTTTCAGGAGAGACAAAAAAACTGTTAAAAGTTCTGAATTGGTATTATTAAGGGTTAAGTTTTCATACTTAAGCTACAAATAGAGGTATACTTTAGACATAACAGTTTATGTGTCTAATTTTTTTGAATTAAAAAGGTTACAGTGGAAGTAAAAAAACACACTGAAAACTTGAATGCAAAAACCATGTAAGATCACTTATTGATTTTTTGTACTTAACATTTGAGTGCAAACATTTTGTATGAGCACTTACTGGCTTTTTGCTCTAATGTTGTTTATTTCTTTTTTTATCATCATTTAAGCTATTTTAACCAAAACTAAGCATCTTTTGTTCCTTATTAATGGAGAGTTTTTGTGAATAAACTTTAGTTTCATAAGCATATAAAAAAAAAAAAAAAAAAGGATTTTATTTTGTTTAAATGAATAACGCTTTTTTTTTTTAGCATTGGTGGGATTTATGGGTGGAATTATAAAAACAAGTCTATTCCACAGTAACTGTTAACCTTTAAACAATTTTTTTTATTTCATTCAATATATATGTATATAATTTGTTTACATAAAACTTTTAGTTAATTTCTAACAATACAACAGCAGGATATTATATCATAATGCTAATGGTCGCAACATTTGTTTAATGGTGATATGTTAGCAGAGCCGTTAAACAAAATTTGAGATCATGGTTTTAGCGGTTTAACTACACTTGACTGGATATGCAACAGGTTATGCATTATTTAATAGTCGCATATGTTTAAAGTCAACCAATCGGATTTCAGGATTTTTGAAAAGTGTGATAGAAATATATCATAATCCTATAGTTAACAAAAAATTGTCATTCTTAAAACAATATAATAGTACAGTAAGGTATACAATAAAACATAAACACAATAAAACATAATCCATGATTTAAACTATGCCATTCTAATTTTAAGAGACTATGTGAAATAAAATTTAAAAATTACAATACGGAAATAATACAACAAGTTTGACTTATGTGATTGATCCTGGAAATATTGCCTCAGCCGTGTCATCAGACTCACAAATAGCTGAAGCAATACGCCCAAAACGTCCAATCCCATAATTTATGTCGACAACATTTTTTGTTGTATTTCAACCACAGTTGTATTAGACACAATAGTCCCCACACGACATAAACCAAAATACTTATAATTGAAAGTTAAATTTCTGATTTTTATATGCATAATATGCACAATAACGTTTTAAAGGTGTGATTTACATCTTTATTTGTTTTGGTTAGAATATTATAACACAATTAAAACACAATATGCACAATTTGAAAATGATGGAGACAATAGGCAATATTTTTGAAACTCGCATACACAGGCTTAAACAAACTAAAAAGAAAAAACGACACTTAAAATATTTGATTTCTTTTTCTAGTTAATATGCTTATTTAATTTCAAAAAAGATACCCATACTAGGGGATCCGGCACTTCGATGACTGTCTTCACCACCCAGAGGATGTTTGAATTTTCTTAGACAATGCACCAGTACCAACAATGAAACTTTCATGCCTTCAGATAGACTTTTCCTAACCTGAACGTAAGAACACACTATGTTTCCTTGTGTGGCAGATTTAGATAGAAACTATGGTATGCTTTTGGAATTATGACTTTCTCACACAATTTGCGTAGGTCTCTGAACTTTTCCACTGAGATTTTATTGTCTTGTTGGTACATGCTGGACAATCTAGGGCAGTTACTAGTGGGACGTTTCCACGATGTGGCAAACGATTGAGGCTAACCGACTTTAGGACCATCTGTCGTAAAACTGAAATTTCTTAATTCGAGAGCAAATACCTTAAAATTGAAAAAATCTCCAGCGGTCATTTCTGTAACATGGTATGGATTTGTTCGTCTTGCACTTTGAATACAAGTGGCCCATTGGGATGTAGTGAATACAAACAAATGTTTGGATGCAGTTTCAATGCTGGAGTTTTTTCATTTTGGATATGTCCCCTTTCCAAAAACGTGTGCGTTATACTTTGAAAACCTAATTCTTTTAATGCATACCAGAGCATGCAAACAAAAAATCTATTTCTATTCTGGCCTGAACAATTATCAGAATATAGCGTAACGGTATTTATACCCTGGTTCGCTATAGTTTTAAGAAAGTTAAAAACACAAGAAGAAACCTCGCATGCACCCCTACTGGTTATGGTTTCGTTCCATAAGTATGAAAAAACATCTCCAGAACCAAGCGAATAAACTGTTAGATTGTAGTTACATAATTTACTGGAGTAATACAAGCTTGACTGATTAGAATGGGGTGTACTGAGGACTTGTTGAAGGTCAAAGCATGCTGTAACATGTGTTTTACTTTCAGTTTTAGCTTTCATTTTATCAGTGTCTTTCTGTGCTCGAGCTATGTCTTTTTAAATGTCTTTGATATGCATATGTTTGTTCTTGGGTTTTGTCTGAATTGTTGTATTGTGTACAGAAGTCGCATTGATCCTTAAGTGGTTTGTGAAAGCCTATGTTAAAATTGAAATTGAGAATACTTCGGTACATACATATCGAGACTGGTGTTACACCATCACTAACACACTGTTGAAGATAAAGATCATACAACTTAACAACGTTTAGACCTTTTTCTAAATATTCTTTTTGTGAGTTTTTTCTACAGTAATGCGACTCAACCCTTGGAAAACTATTTAATATGTGCTTCTTTACGTAGCCGATTGCTTCATTAGAAGTCGTTTTTGGTCTACACTCGTGCTTTCCTCTAAGATCCTTATTTGCCAGACCTGTGGTTGAATTACTTTTAGACAATGCTGTTTTTGTGAAAGATTGTATTGTGTCTAAGGTGTCATAATAAAACTGTTGGCAAAGAGTTACTGTGTTATTTTCAACTACCAGAGTGTGTAAACGAGAAAACTTTCTACGACTATTTGATTTGTTCAACCCTATCTTTTTCTCGGTTACAATTTGTTTTTCAGTTATTTTGTCATGACATTTACGTTTGCACGACTTCCACCATCCCTTTTTTTAACATTTTTGCCCTTTTGATTTAATATCATACTATATCATGTATACTATATATATACTAGTGATATACTATATATATATACTACATACTAGCTATACTATATCATACAATATCATGTATACTATATATATATACTACGTACTAGTTATATAATATCTATATACTATATCATACTATATCGTGTATACTATATATATACTACATACTAGTTATATAATATATATATACTATATCATACTATATCATGTATACTATATATATACTTTATACGAGTACTAGTTATATAATATCATACTTTATCATGTATACTATATATATACTAGTTATATACTATATATATATAATACATACTAGTTATATAATATCATACTATATCATATATACTATATATATACTATATACTAGTTATATCATATCTGTATACTATATCATACTAATTCATGTATACTATATATATTCTACATACTGGTTATATAATATCTATATACTATATCATGTATACTATATATATACTACATACTAGTTATATCATATATATATACTATATCATACTATTATCATGTATATTATATATATACTACATACTAGTTATATAATATCTATATACTATATCATACTATATCATGTATACTATATATATACTTTATACTAGTTATATAATATCTATACTATATCATGTATACTATATATATATTTTATACTAGTTATATAATATATATATACTATATCATACTATATCATGTATACTATATATATACTACATACTAGTTATATAATATCTATATACTATATCATGTATACTATATATATACTAGTTATATACTATATATATATAATACATACTAGTTATATAATATCATACTATATCATATATACTATATATATACTATATACTAGTTATATCATATATATATACTATATCATACAATATCATGTATACTATATATATATCCTACATACTAGTTATATAATATATATATACTATATCATACTATATCATGTATACTATATTTATACTACATACTATATTTATCATATACTTCCCTACAAATATGTTGTTTTAGAATATACGATATTTATATATATACTACATACTAGTTATATAATATCTTTGTAAGAAGTTTGAAGAGCGTATGGATATCAAAAACTAAGGAACAGAGATATGAATTGTAAACAATAGGTCATGGTGACCAAATTTAAGTCGGAATCCAGATGAATTTGTGTGTTAAGTTTGAACAGAGCTCATGAAACATCTTAACCAGAATGAATAAAGGGCAAAAAAATGTTGGCCAACGTCAATCACGATGACAAACTTCTAGTCGGAGAGGTATATATACGTATTAGCATGTCGGTTTGTGTAACGTCTGAAGCGTTTGTAGTTGTCCGTGACTTAGAGAAGCTAGTACACGAATGTGTGGTGTACGTACATGTAGATAGACAAGGGTACAAGTATCACTATATTCACCCTCCACTATTGTTGCTCGGGCATAAACAGTGTCAGTTTGAGGTCAGAAATGTGTCTCACACGAGAAATACATATATATTGAATCAGTTAAGCCAGTACATACCCTAAACAAATATGCAAGGCCCTCGAACACAAGCAGCAGCACATTACAAGCACAATGACATATTAACGCAAATAAGGCATTGCGTCATAGCGAGCTCAACTCATTAAATGCAAATGAAAACAATCATCAGCCCATTATGGTTATTAGAGCCACCAAGAATAAAAAATAATCATGAAACCCTGCCCTACTCTTACTGTCAGAAAGATTGTAATAATTATTTAACATGCAGACAGGATAGCCTTTGGTAGTTTGGACCTTCTATCAGACGGACAAAGCAAAGGGAAAATGTCTTGCACAAGATGCTTGACCTTGAAATTAAGTGATGTTCACGCCCAATATTTTAATGATAGGGTAACAGTTTCATCTCATTATCTGAAATTGTTGGACAGCTTATTGGAATGAACACCAAATGTACATCAGTATTCACACTGACCTTGAGCATTTAACCTTTACTTTAATGTGCAACACACGGTCTATGAAAACACATCGGCAAATTAGGCTGCGTCTCATTATTTTAAGAGCTAATTATGATCTATACTAAGCAAAATAAAAAGTATTACCACAGGCCAGTTTTTGAGGGCGTAGGACTGCCTGAACAGCACTTTTAATTGAACAATGTTTGATATTTTTAAGCACACTTCACTTAGTACTAAATATTCCTCTAAACAGTTTCAAAATTTGCCAAGCAATACTCTTTTTGGATGCTATAGAAACGTTAAAGGGAGGTAATTTGATGATTTTTGATAATCAAAAAGAGGGCTGGCGTGGCGCAGTCGGTAGCGCGGCGGATTTGTAACCGGAGGCCCCGGGTTCAATCCTCCGTGGTGCCACTGAGTTCCGTCGGTGTGTTCTTGGGCAAGACATTTTCCCTTAGTCTCGTCCGTCGGATGGGGACGTAAACCGGGCGGTCCCGTGTATCGGTCTATCCTCCGAGCACGTTAAAGAACCATAGGAATCTATTTGATAATAAGAGTAGGACAGGTTCCCGGATTCCTATGTATCCTTCTCCTTTCCATGGGGCAGCTCTAAATAACCTATACTGTGTTGATGAGCCGTTAAACAACGTAAGATCTCTAGGAGAAGAACATAAGTATTTTACTTTCGTTCTAATCCTTTTTCTGCTATTGTGTACAGATTCCATGCTGTAATAATAATGAGAAATAAAATATGTTTAAACCAAGTAAGATCTCTGGATTATAAGTCTACCATGCTGTGTCACAACTGTTTCAAAAATTAAGACGTTTTAAGACAAATGCTATGTCGCGGTTGCTGAATCGATTATATACGTTGTTTTTAGCTCGACTATTCGAAGAATAAGAGAGCTTATGTAATCACCCCGGGGTCGGCGTCCCACATCAAGGTTTGCGTGTAAGCTGTGTTTACAAGTCTATATCTCTTACATTTCTTATCCTAGCACAACCGAATTTGGCCATGGGCTTCCTTATAGCATTATCTTAAGGGCTGCCTAAGCAATTTTGGTTCCTGTAACCTATGGGCTCCCATGGAATCCAAATTATGATAGCCCATAAAATGTGTCCCATTTCACATCAAATTGTGCGTGTAAGCTGTCACCTGTGTTTACAAGTCTATATCTCTTACAATTCTTACCCTAGCTCGATCAGATTTGGCCATTAGCTTCCTTATAGCATTATCTTAAGGGCTGCTTAAGTAATTTTGGTTCCTGTAACCCCTGGATTCCCATGGAACCCAAATTCTGATAGCCCTTAAAATGTGTCTGTTTCACATCAAATTTTGCGTGTAAGCTGTGTTTACAGGTCGATATCTCTTACATTTCTTGTCCTAGCTGAAACAAATTTTGGAATTGGTTTCCTTATAGTATGTTGTAAAGGGTTGGGTAAGTAATTTTGTCTTCTGCAAATTCTCGGCTCCCATGGAACCCAAATTATGATGGGCCATAAAATGTGCAATAAAGGCAGATCTAGGTTTGCATGTAAGCATGTATATATCTATAAATTTGGTTTGGGATTTCTTATAGCATTATGCATCTTACTTTACTCATATTGGCATGGGCTCCCTCCTCCCCCTAGCCCCCACTCCCACCCCTCCCCACCCCCACACCTTTCTTTTTTTTACTTTATTTTTTCTGTGTTTTGGTCGATTCATACACATATGTTGTCCACCCCCCACCCCCTCCCCCAAACCCACCCCAGCCTCACCCCACTTGCAACTTTTTTTTTTTACATATTTCTGTGTTGTTTTTGTCGATTCTTACACATATATGTTGCCCGTTTCCCCACCCCAACCCCCCTCCTCCAACCCCCCTCCCCAACCCCCTCCCCCAACCCCCCCTCTTGAAACTTTTTTTTTTACATATTTCTGTGTTGTTTTGGTCAATTCATACACATAGCTTCCTACACATATATGTTGCTCCCTCTCCCCCCGCCCCCCCCCCTACCCCCACACCCACCACCACTTCACACACTCTCGAAAAAAATAATCTATGTAGCTTTTGTCATTTCTTACACATGTTGCCCCCCGCCACCCCCACCCCCCCCCCCCCCTACCACACACTCAAAAGTAGAATCTTACACATAGCTTCTTACACATATATGTTGCTCCCTCACCCCATCTAGTGCCTCTCCCCCCACCTCCCCCCCCCCCCCACCTCTCACACATATACACGAAACTTTTTTCTTTTTATTTTACGTATTTCTGTGTTGTTTTGGACAATTTTTAAACGTAGCTATATTGCCCCCCCCCCCCCCTCCATCATCCCACCCCCACGCTCGAAATGGAATATTTTTATTTAATGTTTATTGTTTTTTACATATATCTGTGTTTTTTTGGTAAATTCTTACACGTAGCTTTTTACACATATATGTTGCCCCCTCCACCCTACTCCCTGCATCTCCACCATCCGCCCCACCCACCCACTACCATATGTTGCACCCTACCCTCTCCCTCTCCACCCCCCCACTACCTCCCCTGCCCCCCCCACCCACCCCTTCAACCCCCACTTACCCCCACTTACCTTCCTCCACTCGAAACTCGCCCTCCCCACATCCGGCTCTCCCACATCCCCTATCGATTTTTTTATTATTTTTTTTACATATTTTGTTGTTGTTTTGGTGAATTCTTACATAGCTTCTTACACATATATATTGCCCTCACCACCCCCACTCCCCCCACCACCACCTCTCCCCCACCCCCCACCCCCACTCAAAACTTGATTAATTTTTTACGCCTCCAACCTCACCCCACATTGTTTTAGCCTTGTTTTCTGATGGTATCTACTAGCTATTTAATTTATTATTCTCTGAAAAATCGAATAGACGAGCTGCGCTATTCTCCGACAGCTCTTGTTTTGTGTTGTATTTAGTATCTTTTATATTTTTCAGTGCCATTTCTGCCATAATTAAGCTGCATGTCTAGATGTCCTGAATGTTCAAGAATGTCCAAGAAAAGAATATAATATACGCCAGTCTTCCATTGTTTGTGGTTGTTTATGACTGCGTTCTGCTTTATGTAGAACTCAGCATTAATAACCTGCAACGGATGGCTTGAAAATCAACATACAACCAAACTAAAAAGGACTGGATGTACGTACCATTAATGAGGCGCCGTTATCTGTGGTAGATAGATACAAGAGTTTGAATAAGTGATGTACCAAGCAATCAATTGTGGCCAACGATCAGTTATTTAGTAATTGATATTAAGTTATGACATTCCACAAGAGATCATTGCAATAAAATAGAATTTTATTATCGCTGAGAACAAAAACAAAACAGACAAGCTACTTCATCAAGAATCAGTCGGATTACCACTATCTCAAAATAGTACATAATAAACTTCTTCTTTTTATTCATTGATTACAAAGAAAGCTACATAACTTACACAAATCACTCTGGAAGGCACAGATGATGGTAACCTCTCGCGTTAGAGACAGGGAAGCGAACCCGAGCTGCATTCGTCTAGTGCCATTGGTGAGTAGTGAGTGAGTTCGAGTACGTTACCCAGACATGATTTGATATTTTGTATCGCATCCGTGGTTGAGAGGGTAAAGACGCTGCGTTGGAAACCGTCTCGACGCTGCGGGTTCGAATCCCACTGGGAGCTCCACTTGTAAGTGTTGATTCTTACGGACGACGGAAGTATACAGTACATGTCTTACATTTTCTACCTAGGAATAAGTGAGTGGTCGGCTTCCACCACTAAAAAAGTTGACCGTCAAACATAGCCTAAATTGTGCTGGAAAATGACATTACACACCAAACAAACAAAAACAGACTGAAGTTTTATTTCAATTGTCCTTAATAAAAATGTTCTTGTCCAGTCCATGTGGTAAGTAGCATACACATTTAGGGTTCCTTTGTTCAAGGTCATGCAGTTTTCATGTCCAGTCATACTTAGGATCCTAAACCCCTTCTTATTCTCTTCTTCTCTTCTTCTTCTTCTTCCAAGTACAAAGTTGGGATCTTCATAGATCATAATTAGCTCTTGAAATAATGAGACGTAACCTTATTTGCGTATGTGTTTTCAATAGACCGTGTGTTGCACATTAAAATAATGGTTACATGTTCAAGGTCAATGTGAATACTGATGTAATTTTGGTGTTCATTCGAATAAGCTGTCCAACAATTTCAGATAATGAGATGAAACTGTTACCGTATCATTAATATATTGGGTGTGCACCACACCAAATATGGGCTCTTAAGTTTAAGGTCAAGCATCTTGGATTTGTAAACGGAGGCCCCTGGTTCAATCCTCCGTGGTGCCACTGAGTTTCGTCGGTGTGTTCTTGGGCAAGGCACTTTGCCTTAGCCTCGTCCGTCGGATGGGGATGTAAACCGGGTGGTCCCGTGTATATGTCTATCATCCGAGCATGTTAAAGAACCATAGGAATCTTTTCGATAATAAGAGTAGGGCACGGTTCCCGGATTCCTATGTATCCTTCCCCTCTCTCTCTGGGGCAGCTCTAAATAACCTATACTGTGTTGATGAGCCGTTAAACAACATTCAATTCAGTTCAAGCATCTTGCGCAAGACATTTTCCCTTGGCTTTGTCTGTCTGATGGGGATGGTACATAGAAGGTCCAAACAACCAAAAGCCATCCTGTCTGCATGTTAAATAATTATTACAATGTTTCTGACAGTAAGAGTAGGGGATGTCACGAAACACCCAAATCTACCTATTTCCCCCAAATCTTCACCAAATCTACCTTATATGGTTTTACAATGATGTTATTGTACCAAATATCAAAGATAAAATAATCATTTGAGAAAAATGAAGATATATTTGTTAATTTATTACTGAATTAACGATGTTTACACATCGTGATAACAAAATAAATTATTAACAAATAATAAACAACTACATCTTCATTTTACTCAATGAATTTTTTTGTTGTGATATTTTTTACAACAACATCGATGTAACACCATATAAGGTAGATTTGATGTGGATTTGGGATATTTAGGGGTAGATTTGGTGTAGATTTGGGTGGATTTAGGGAAATAGGTAGATTTGGGTGTTTCGTGTAACCGGTAGCAGGGCAGCGTTCCAGGATTATTTTGTATTCTTCACCTCCAATGAGGTGGCTCTAATAAACATAATGTGCTGATGATTGTTTTTATTTGCATTCCAGTGTTTTTTAAGGAGTTGAGCTCGCTATGAGGCAGTGCCTTATTCATATTACTCCCTCAACCACGGATGCGCTACACAATATCAAATCATGTCGAAAATAAACGTGGTAAAAAAGTCAAAACACAGTTAACTCCCTTGTTAAGGGGAGGTCATGGCTATATTCGTTCCAAACGCAGTTAACTCCCATCTCTGTTTGGTATCCGGCCCATCTCTATTCGCGTTGGATCTAGTCCATCCAGTTGGCCGGTTACCAGACTTCATATTGTTAATGACACATCATTAATAAAATAATGTTGATTTTTACCAGCTGAGAGTCAAGGTAACGGCATTTCTACCTAAACATTAAAAGCTACTGCAGTATCGATAATCTAAAATACAAGGTTTAAATAAAAACGCATCGCACTTTAGTGATATAGATAGATGTTACGGTAAAGTCGGTGGGTGGGGAAATTTTAACCACTGCAGTCTGCTGTTGCCAAGTTTTCAAGAAATGTGCGCATTTTTATTTAGAACCCAGATATTGAACGGTGCTTAAAGATTCAATTATTTTTCATTAAGTTCTGAAAAATGGTTTGGCGTAGGAACAGGGGTGGGGTGGGGGCCCAATAACCTGAGAGTGAGAGTGGGGGTGGGCGGGGTATAGAGGGAGTGATCAGAGTATGTTAAAAGGGGCCGGCCGGCAGAGTATGTCTTGGCTCCCACTCCACCCCCTGCCTCCCGTCCCCAATATTTTGCCAAAATTTTATGTGTGAATCTCCCCATAGACCCCCCCCCCCCCCCCCCCCCACACACACACACACACACCCCAAACCAAAAAAAAAAAAACAACAGTGTCCCGAACTTTTAGTCTGGTGGTAAAAAAATGCATTTTAATTAAGAAATAATAAATGCGTACCTGTGTTTTATCGGTGATTAAAATAAGGTAATCAGGCTGCTACGTTTACAGGCTGTTCCATTGGGCGCCCCCGTATGCAAAGTTCTGCGCGGTACAATATCCTTGAATACACTATTCTAACACGATCTCCGCAGTCTTTCATATACACAAAGAAGAGAGACAGCTGTATGTTATTCTACGATAAAATACAGCTGTTCCATTAATTGCCCGCGTATATTTCATCCGTTGGAAGAGCACGTTACATGACGTCACTTGGTAAATATACGTCACGAAGACAAACTCAACAGTAATGTTAATGAAATGTTAATTACAACAAACTTGCCATGCTCCCAAACCATGCACACCCCCGATATAAACCCATCATATGTATTAATACACATATAACTTTAATACGCATCTTGAACAAGCTGAGAACGTTTGACGTCATACAGCGCAAGCTATATGACGTAAGCAATGACTTAATTGTTTGTCACGTGACTACTAGTGTACTGAAACCCAAAATTTTGTATACGGGGGCGCCCAATGGAACAGCCTGTAAACATAGCAGCCTGATTACCTTGACCTCCGAGATAATATATAGTGCCCCGACAATAGCGTAAACAAGGGGGTAACTGTTGTGTTAGAATCGAAATAATAAATACCTACCTGTATTTTATCGGTGAATAAAACACAGTTAGTCGTTCGGATGCGAGTTATTAAATCCCTCGTGCTAACGCACTCGTGATTTAATTACTACGTATCCGAACTCCTAACTGTGTTTTATTCACCGATAAAACACAGGTACATATTTATGATTTCTTAAGTATCACATGACAAACAATTAAGTCATTGCTTACGTCATATAGCTTGCGCTGTATGACGTCAAACATTCTCAGCTTGTTCAAGATGCTTATTAATGTTATATGTACTGATTCATATGATGGGTTTATTTCGGGTGTGTGCCAGGTTTGGGAGCATGGCAACTTTGTTGTAATTAACATTTCATTAAAATTATTGTTGAGTTTGTCTTCGTAGATTTACCAAGTGATGTCATGTAACGTGGCACTTCCAACGGATGAAATATACGCGGGGAATTAATGGAACAGCTGTATTTTATCGTAGAATGACATACAGTGGTCACTCTTCTTTGTGTATATGAAAGACTTATGTTCTGCATTTAAATTCCCAGTGAAATAACACTTTTACGTTTTGGGCAGAGCTAAAGCAAACACGGTATAGTTTATTCGTTTGATTAACTTGAGAACTGTCACCACAATACAGAAAAGGATTAAATTCAATATTTCAATATTTTTACGGGTTATGAAAAACATAAGCTAGTTTAAAGTTAACGAGAAGTGTCTCGGACTTCACACTATTTAAACTAGCCTAATATTTTGCATAGCTTGTCGAAAGTGAATAAGGCACTGCCTCATAGCGAGCTCAACTCCTTAAAAAACACTGGAATGCAAACAAAAACAATCATCAGCACATTATGGTTACTAGAGCCACCTCATTGAGAGGTGAAGAATACAAAATAATCCTGGAACTCTACCCTGCTACCGGTTACAGGAAACACACAAATCTACCTATTTCCCCAAATCCACCCAAATCTACACCAAATCCACAACAAAGCTACCCCTAAATATCCCAAATCCACACGAAATCTATCTTATATGGTGTTACATCGATGTTGTAATGTGTAAAAAAAAATAGCGCAAACATCGTTAATTCAGTAATAAATTAATAAATATATCTTCATTTTTCTCAAATGATTATTTTATTTTTGATATTTGGTACAATAACATCATTGTAAAACCATATAAGGTAGATTTGGTGTGGATTTGGGAAGTTTAGGGGTAGATTTGGTGAAGATTTGGGTGGATTTGAGGGAAATAGGTAGATTTGGGTATTCATGACATCCCCCTACTCTTACTGTCAGAAAGATTGAAATAATTATTTAACATGCAGACAGGATGGCCTTTGGTTGTTTGGACCTTCTATTTACCATCCCCATCAGACAGACAAAGCCAAGGGAAAATGTCTTGCGCAAGATGCTTGAACTGAATTGAATGATGTTTAACGGCTCATCAACACTGTACAGGTTATTTAGAGCTGCCCCAGAGAGAGAGGGGAAGGATACATAGGAATCCGGGAACCATGCAATACTCTTATTATCGAATAGATTCCTATGGTTCTTTAACATGCTCGGAGGATAGACAGATACACGGGACCGCCGGTTTACGTCCCCATCCGACGGACGAGGCTAAGGGAAATTACCTTGCCCAAGAACACACCGACGAAACTCAGTGGCACCACGGAGGATTGAACCCGGGGCCTCCAGTTACAAATCCAAGATGATTGACTTTAAACTTAAGAGCCCATATTTGGTGTTGTGCACGCTCAATATATTAATGATACGGTAACAGTTTCATCTCGTTATCTGAAATTGTTGGACAGCTTATTGGAATGAACACCACAATTACATCAGTATTCACATTGACATTGAAATGTAACCATTATTTTAATGTGCAACACACGGTCTATTGAAAACACATATGTAAATAAGGTTGCGTCTCATTATTTCAAGAGCTAATTATGGTCTATGAAGATCCCAACATTGTACTTGGAAGAAGAAGAAAAAGAGAAGAAGAAGAAGAGAAGAAGAATGGGTTTAGGAGTATGACTGGACACGAAAACTGCATGACCTTGAACAAAGGACCCCTAAATTTATGCTACTTACCACAAGGACAGGACAAGAAATTTTTTATTAAGGACAATTGAAATAAAACTTAAGTCTTTTTTTGTTTGTTTGGTGTGTAATGTCATTTTCCAGCACATGTTAGGCTATATATGACGGTCAACGTTTTTTAGTGGTGGAAGCCGACCACTCACTTATTCCTGGGTAGAACATGTAAGACATCCGTCGTCCGTAAGAATCAACACTTACAAGTGGAGCTCTCAGTGGGATTCAAACCCGCAGCGTTGAGACGGTTTCCAACGCAGCGTCTTTACCCTCTCAACCACGGATGCGCTACAAAATATCAAATCATGTCTGGGTAACGTACTCGAACTCACTCACGTCTCACCAATGTCACTAGACGAATGCAGCTCGGGCTCGCTTCGCTTTCTCTAACGCGAGAGGTTACCATAATCTGTGCCATCCAGAGTGATTTATGTAAGCTATGTAGCTTTCTTTGTAATCAATGTATAAAAAATAAATAGTTCATTATGTACTGTTTTGAGATAGTGGTAATCCGACTGATTCTTGACGAAGTAGCTTGTATGTTTTGTTTTTGTTCTCAGGTATGAAAGCACTAATTATTTTCGCCATAGACACCAATATTAAAGTGTCACATATTAATGATTTGCTGCAAATTCAACTCAACTATGGATAATGCAGCAGTGTAATGTTCATATAGAAAACTATTTTTCCACTTGAAAAATCACCAGAAAACGTGGGGTCACAAGACATGTAAGAAAGTTCTTGTTTGTTTACTAAACAGGTCAAGGGTACAGCTGTTTTTATTAATCGACTGTTTTCATTGCTCACAAAGTGTAAGCATAGAGTAGAAATTTCTAAAATGTTCATCAGTGATCCAGTAAAACCTATTAATACGCTTCTTATACATATAACCACAAAATCGAATAGAAATGGGCAGTTTTTCCCTACTTATAATGCCCATTTCCATCAAAAAAGCAGGGATTACTTTTTATTATAGGAACTACATTCGACTACACCTCGGAGGTTTCTACACCTCGGAGGTTTACATGTAATTAGTGGTGGTAAACCTCTCAGCGATAATAAAATTCTATTTTTTTGCAATGATCTCTTGTGGAATGTCATAACTTAATATCAATTACTGAATAACTGATCGTTGGCCACAATTGATTGCTTGGTACATCACTTATTCAAACTCTTGTATCCATCAACCACAGATAACGGCGCCTCATTAATGGTACATCCATTCCTTTTTAGTTTGGTTGTAAGTTGATTTTCAAGCCATCCGTTTCAGGTTATTAATGCTGAGTTCTACATAAAGCAGAACGCAGTCATAAACAACCACAAACAATGGAAGACTGGCGTAAACTATATTCTTTTCTTGGACATTCTTGAACATTCAGGACATCTAGGCATGCAGCTTAATTAAGGCAGAAATGGCACTGAAAAATATAAAAGATATTAAATACAACACAAAAAACAACAACGTATATAACCGATTCAGCAACCGCGATTGATAGCATTTGTCTCAAAAAGTCTAAAAAAAATTAAACGGTTGTGACACAGCATGGTAGACTTATAATCCAGATATCTTACTTGGTTTAAACATGTTTTATTTCTCATTATTATTACAGCATGGAATCTGTACACAATAGCAGAAAAAGGATTAGAACGAAAGTAAAATACTTATGATGTTCTTCTCCTAGAGCTCTTACGTGCACCACTGGGTGTTTCAATGTGCCCATGGAGAAGACGTTTAATTTCTTAGCTTTGTATTTTTGATGTGGACATAAACAGTTTAACTGTTTGAATGGTGTGTTATGTTTTCGTCATTTTAGCACATGTTAGGCCATATAAAATTTACGACGGTCTAAAATATTTTGTTTAGAGGCAGGCCAATTTATTTTTCTTGAGTAGAAACAGTACTTTTTACCTCCAGCCGTCTGTGATAAGCGACACTTTTTCACTTGACAAGTCAAGATCACAGTGGGATTGATTCAAACCCGTAGCTGTGAGAGGCGAGAAAGTTTTAGACGTAGCTTTTTTACTGTCCCAGCCAAGGATGCAACAGACATAAAGTGGGCAGTCCTGTGTATTGAAGGTTTTATGATTCCTATATATCCTTCTCTTCTGCCTCGGGCGGCTCTAAATAACGTTAGATAATGTGTTGATAAGCCATTAAACAATATCTGTTCAAGAAGCTACTGTTTAACACTGCAAAAAGGAACATATTTCCTGGCAGAGGGATGTTAACAAGCATGTACTGGAGTCAGGCATATGAAAGACTAGATGAATCCATTAAAGAATTGATTTGCGAATGTTATCAATTTTTAAGGATTTAATTCAGTATTTCGATCTTTCGACAAGCTAAGAAAAACATTTAGACTAGTTTAAAGTGGGTGAAGTCCGAGGCACTTCTCGCTAACTTTAAACTAGCTAAATGTTTTTCATACCCCGTAAAAAATATTAAAATATTGAATTTATTCCTTTTATGCACATTTTGTTTGTTCTGTATGTTATTCAGACTTTACTCATGTAAATTTATATGTAATTGTGCTAACAATATTGTTTTAAACCTGTTATAC
>JAWPHD010010809.1:0-89843 GCA_037043455.1 Cyrtodaria siliqua | reverse complement strand
TCCCATACCTGTAGTTACTAGACTGACAACAAATAATTATTTGTTTCACTTTGACCATAATTTGTCGAATTAAATACATGTAACTTAGATCAGCATAGTGTCATGTGTTTCATAATCGTGTATTATATATAAGCAACAGCTCATCTTCCCTTTATAAACTGTCATATATTTATATAACCCTTACATTTGCATACAATCATGCATTTCCCCAACCAATTTTTAGTTCCAGCATGTTATTACACATACCTATATATACACTTATATATATATCATAATTTGTCATATGATAATTTTTTTAAAACTCACTTCTTACCTTATAATTATGTACACTGTAAAAGTGTACCCGACATTAAGTATTTCACTTACTTGTGTATATGACATACCTATAATTTATACTTATCTGTCACATCACTTAGGTTAAATTAAACAACCGCCCGTTGCCTGCGCACATGCTCGCTTCACTTACATTAAGCACGAGAGATTTCCTCCCGTAAATCCGCTTTTGTCAACATTATCTTAGCCTTCCGGTTTTCCAGGTATTCACTGGCTTTTTTAGTTTTTCCCGGTGTTTCACTGGCTTTCCCAGCTTTCCCAGTTTCCATGATGGTGCAAGCACCAGTTTCCATGCGAGCAATTTCTCTTACTCGGCAATCATGATAATTATTCATTTCACCTATTGGCGCTTCATGCATACACAATACCGCACATTTTTCATGTTTTTCCACCGAAAATGACAATTTATGCCATTCACTCATTTGTTCCACTACGGTTTATACCATTTATTTGTCATATTAACCTGTACATTGTACATAAATCATGACAATTATGCATTTCACATTACCATTTATTCTTAATACTACTGAACATATAAGTTCATGTATATTATACATAGGCTAAATCATGACAATTACTCTGTATGTATTTCACACCATACAACTATTGTTTTCATTATAACATGCATTGCATGTCGATGCCCGGTAAAAAATTACCATAATTGTATGTATATGTCACAGTAACACTTACGTGTATTAGTCATATTTCTTCATCTATAAATATGGTAGATGTTATTGTATGAAAATTAATTTATTATTAAATCTTGATCCAAACATTTTAATTTTGTTTAATTACACTATAATCATTTTATCAACTTCACCCATATATGTGCATGATGTGTGCACATGTAAGTTTACTCTAGTATCCATCCCATTTACTCCTATTTTCGGCATCATTTCATACAGCATTACTGTCTGTTTTTTAACTTGTTTACTCAATCATGTTTGTCCCTTTTGATGATGAGGTACGTCTGATGACTTAATTTTGAACAGAAAACTATTTAAATTTGTCCATCCGATCTCACTTAACATATAAATACATGTACATGTATATCCTTTGACAATCTTGCTAGATGCAGTTAAATATGTTGACATGTAAATTACTATGTTAACATTAATTAAAATATTTGAACTTCTTCTGAAACACAAATACTTGCTTAAAGTGTCTTCCTCTCTGTATTGTATGATGGCATTTGCATTTACAATATCATTAATTATACATCCCATTCTGTTTTAACAACAACTTGAGATGCATGTTACCATTTTCCTTGTTGGACTGGAAAACTTGCTGACTCAGCGACATGGTCAGCGACCTGCATGGGGTCTAGTTTAGTGCATATCCACATTAAAGGGACAATGTCCGTAACTTTTAGCTTATAAAACACTCACTAATTACGTTCACAAACATTACACACTAACAGTATTGAATATTTACTAATTAAAAGCAAGATTGTTTGATGGAATTCAATCACAGTACAAAAAAAAAAGAACTACCGCTTTGCAAGTTTGATCCAGCAGCTCAAACTAAAATTACACTCACGGGTAATAAGACTATGCGCGTAATAGACGACGTCGCTCCTACCTGAGCTATGCGGGCCATACATATTACACAATACATACTATGTAGAAAACCTAATACGCTAATGGAAGTCACGTGATCAGCATAAAAAGTAAATAAAGTGGGTCCCACATTATTTACAAATAGTAATTAAAACCTTTTTTTTTCAAACTCACGAATGTATTACTAAATACTTATTTGGGTCTATGCTCATGTTTTCATGTATACATTTCACTGAATAAAAGTCAGACAGTTATTTGATTATTCTCAATATCAGCTTACTTACGGACAGTGTCCCTTTAACATACACGCAACTGAAACATAATATGATAGTTGTCTTCATATTTGAATTTGAACCCGCATATACTTGTTTAAGATCAAATTTGAGATAATTTTAAAACATGAATATAGTCATGGAGAATGTGTTAAGCCTGAAACTTCTAATACAACAACTTCCAGATTTCAATTATAGCGAGGAATGGGTTGCGCAGTCTGTAGCGCGTCGGATTTTTAACTGGAGTGCCCGGGTTCAATCTTCCGTGGTGTCACTGAGTATTGTCAGTGTGTTCTTTGGCAAGACACTTTCCCTCAGCCTCGTCGGTAGGGACGTAAACCGGGCGGTCCCGTGTATCTGTCTATCCGAGCACATTAAAGAAATAGGAATCTATTCGATAACAAGAGTAGGGCACGGTTCCCGGATTTGTATGTATCCTTCCCCTCTCTCTGCGGCAGCTCTAAATAACCTATACTGTGTTGATGAGCCGTTAAACAACATTCACTTCAATTCAATTATAGCAGGTTGGTAACCAATATCAGTAAACTTTTTGTGTAACAGTACCCAAGAAAATGTATATGCGAATGTGAGCATATGCCTTCAAGTAGATTTAATTTCACATTATGGAAAGTAATGTTTTAATTAGTCTTTACTTTAATACCAGCACATTTAATGTATTAGTATTACAGTGTTGGAGTTCAGGTAAATTAAACAGGAATGAACATTCCAGACTCACTCTCCATTTACATCTAGATAAAAATATGCAGAATGGGCCTAGAAATTTCTCATACCCAAAACTCTTGTAAACACTCTATTTTTTTGCTTTAGTCATGATCATTGTTTTCTGCCACCACTCAAGTAGCACCTGAAACAATACAGGGATCATGATGAAAACCTTTAGGTGTAACACGCCCATTGACTGTTGCACTGAGTTGCATGTGAATTAAAATTTAAATGCCATGTTGTCATTCATATCTAGGCCCAAATTAAAAATGAATAATGTACATTCTCATCACAAATGACACATATGCTGCCAAAAAATCAACAGTAAAATGGGGGTCATGTATCTTCTAAGAAAGAACTTGTCTCATGAATGAATGCTCCCTTTAAAAACATAAACACTAAGATGCCAAAATATTGTATTCATACACTCATTTCCATATAAGCAAAAAAACAAGAGGTCAATGACCTTGAAGCTCTACTGATTGATTTTGATTTCAGGAAGTAGTCGCTACAGACTTGTTTTTTGAAAAATGATTTTTAGCCGTGGCGGCCATCTTGAATTTCCGGCCGACCTGAAATTTTGCTAGGATCAATTAGACATCAAGAGCAACATTCCTGTGAAGTTTCATGAAAATCCGTCAAGTAGTTTCAGAGGAGTAGTCCCTACAAGTTTTCATTATATAACTCTATGTAAACAAAGATGGCCGCTGACAGCCATGTTTAACGTCGAATCAAAATAATGTTTGACTCTGATAACCATCATGTCATGCTGATCATTTTACAAAAAGTCCCATATCAATATCACTTATAGTTTTCAAGACGTAGTCGCTACAAACTTCTTTTTTAAAAAATCTAATTTTAGCTGTGGCGGCCATCTTGAATTTCTGGCCGATCTGAAATTTTGCTAGGATCAATTAAACATTAAAAGCAACATTCCTGTAAAGTTTCATGAAAATCTGCCAAGTAGTTTCAAAGGATTAGTCGCTACAAGTTTGTACTATATAACTCTATGTACACAAAGATGGCTGCTGGCAGCCATGTTTAACATTGAATTAAAACAATTTTTGACAAGGACCAACATCATGTCATGCTGATCATTTTACAAAAAGTCCCATATCAATATCACTTATAGTTTTCAAGTAGTAGTCGCTACAAACTTGTATTTTGAAAATCTATTTTTAGCCATGGCAGCCATCTTGAATTTCCGGGCGACCTGAGATTTTGCTAGGATCAATTAGACATCAAGAGCAACATTCCTGTGAAGTTTCATGAAAATCTGTCAAGTAGTTTCAGAGGAGTAGTCGCTACAAGTTTTCATTATATAACTCTATGTAAACAAAGATGGCCGCTGGCAGCCATGTTTAACTTCAAATCAAAACAATTTTCGACAAGGACCAACATCATGTCATGCTGATCATTTTAGAAAAAGACCCATATCAATATCACTTATAGTTTTCAAGAAGTAGTCGCTACAAACTTGAATTTAAAAAATCTATTTTTAGCTTTGGCGGCCATCTTGGATTTCACATCAACATGAATTTTTGCTAGGATCAACTTGACTTCATGGGCATTTCTGTAAAGTTTCATGAAAATCTATTCAGTAGTTTCAGAGGAGTAGTCGCTACAAAAAAAAAGTTAACGGACAGACGGACGGACAGACGGACGGACGGACGACGGACGCCGCACCACGGCATAAGCTCTGCTGATCTCTGATCAGTAGAGCTAAAAATTAAAAACTCACAGTTTTAACATGAAAATGCTTTTAAAATGTAACAAATATATCAACAGAGTGATATAAACCAAAAAATAGCACTTTAAATTGGTAAAAATGCCCTTTTTTTACAAAAAGAAATGAGAATTATTTATTGACCTCCATTATGCGACAACCCCCATGCCGCCACTTCCTGTGTTGCAATGGGTGTGCTACACCTTTAATGATCATGACAAAATAAAAATTTGGTGGGGATTTTATATAGCCCTCTGTCTGGATGAGCAGTGGTCCTTTTCTTGCCTGGTTACCACACAGGGTCACAGTGTTCGAAGTATAACGCATATTTATGGAGTAAAAGTGACAGTTTTCTACACATAAATGTCAGTCAAGAGGACTATTGAGGTTACTACTTATACTGGTCAACAAAGTGTTGTTGTGGTCAGTATCAGTTTTGACCTTATTGTGTATCCATGGACTCTCTGTGTGACTATTGTTTAATAATTATACCCCAGATAAAATCTATAATATCTGTCTTAGAAATTAAGGTGTAGTGGCGCAGTCAATCACAGTTTATTTTCAAATCCATTTGCGATTACTTTAAAAGATCTAATGTAACCTACCCATATTAATTATTATGGGTATGCAGGGGCACAGACTAACTCTATTTAGCTAGGAGACAGCTGGGCCCCTGACTTAGATTTTTTAGGGGCCCAGCCCAAAAGTTAGGAGCCCAACAAAATATTATTTTATTTTACCACTCTGGTGCAAAATTTATGAACAATTACATGCATTTACTCCGTGTTTATTGAATATCATAAACAACATTACTGATCATTACAAGTCCAAGTTATCTATTTAATTATAAATAGTATTGTTAATGAGTTTTGTTATAAATGATCACAACTAGAATATGTAAATTATTGTAATAAAATATTAAATTAATGTTTTATTGTTATAAATATTTTATGTTGACATACAGTTTTAAAATTAATGTATGAGACCTTTTTTATCAACATGATTTCCTGCCATATAATTATTATTGATGATTTCTAAAAGCACCGCATTTTATTAATCAAAAGCACCGCGTTTTAGAATATCCAAAAACCGGAAGTGAAACCTAATTATTTCCCCTTCAAATTATAACACGAATTTATGATCATGTGTAAAATAAACACTACCATGTCTGTTTTAATGTTGATTTTATACCAGCAAATGTTACGTGTACTCTTGCACATCTAATTTTACATTGACATTCGAAGCTCAGAGTACCGTAACATGCAGTTTTGTGGGAAACCGTACATCGCAACATCACGAACATTGTCTTGTTTCCGCAGTGGAAAAATAAAAACAAACGTTTGTTTCATTATTATTTGGTTAAGGGTTTGTCTCTATCGGCCAACAGTATGTAGTTCACGGGACCAAAGCAAAATGTGCGGGATAAAATCTACGAACTTAAATGTTTGTGTTGAATGATTACCCTTTTTCCATTTTTTGGATTGAATATTTTTGGTCGCCACATGGGCGCGTGAAAGTCAAATTTTGGTCGCCCAGACCATTTTTCACTCGCCAATGGCGACTGGGCGACCGCTAATTTGTCCCCTGGTATGTCAAGAAATAATTGCTAGGGTTACATATACATGACTTATGGCACAGTAGCAACTCAAAAGATTGATATAATCTGCAGGCCTGTAAAAAATTTACAAACACAACTAGTCCTGCAGGACTAGTGAAAAAATTCCACTTGCCCTTATCAACTTTGTACTCGTCCTTAATTTTGAACAGGAATCGCCTTCATATTTTTCTTTACCGCTAGTGCTAGACAAGGTAAATCAGTGTCAATCAAGAACACTTTATTTAGATAAATAAACTACATGTAACATCATCAAAGTATCAAATAAATGACTAGATCCCATCTAAGATCATCTAAGGTATGACTAGCTTGTCCACTTAATAATTATGAAAGGCACTTACAATAGGATATGACATCACTTTAACATTTCAAACTGTTTATGTAAGTCACTGTGATAATACCACTGTGTATCCTCCAGTCTTTTCTCCTGCAAAACACGCTAGCATTTGCTACTATCATACTGCTTTTATTGCAGTTTTAATTCATGCAATTGTCTATTCACTTTCTCTATTTGTATTTTTTCGTCATCTCCACCAACTCTCCTCCAAAAACATTCTATAGACATGCCTATTTTCTTCGACATTTTGTCGTCATATCAAGTATAATGGTCCGGTTACAGTGACCATTATACTTGATTTTGTTTACTTCCGGTTTATTTGAGTGTAATTTATCGGCTATTTATTTAATTTAAGCAAACGCTTTGTGGAATTTCTTCGCCAGAATAAAAGGAAACAATAAAGACTTGATTTATTTTGTTACTAATGTCAAAAGTCACTCGTCCGTAAGGACGACCATGCTGAAGGAAATATCCACTCGCCGGGCCTGACAAGTCACTCGTCATGACGAGCGGACGAGTGGAATTTTACAGGCCTGATCTGTTATGTGTACATCAAGCATTGAATAAGGATATGATATAATAAATACTGTGGTAACAGCATAATCCCTTCCTGTTTTTACTGAAGTCATTTCCCATTTCCAATATCCAATTCAAACAGATCTGTATTTGTTCAGTACCAGACACACACACACACACACTTTTAAAACTTAATTAATTTGGATAAATATTGAGTAACACATAAGCTTCGGAACTCTTTAAAAGTATGTTTTATATCAGATACTCATTATTTAACAATCATGCAGCCATAGAAATCTTTTTTCCAAGTCAGTCATTTTACTGCCCGTGTGAGCTAGTGCCTTCCTATTCATTCTTGAATTGTCTTATTGTCTAGTAATAAAATGTTCGATAAAATTGCACTCTCTCACTATTGGCGGAAATGTCCTGAAAATGTCATATAATATGGCATCACTTGTAGACAAAATGTGTTGCCATCAAATGGTTTGGACTGATATATTCAACTTCACGTTTTTACATCTTCTGCTGCCATTTTATATGAATATACATTGACTGTCACGCATGTAAACCCTACTGATGATGCAATAGGCAAATGTTTGCATTTTCTACATTGGTAGTCATTAACACTTAGATGAGCAAGGTTAGTTTAGACAATTTGATGTTCACACTGGACGAAAAGTTACACAACAACTACGAGAATATGCATGCAATTGATAAATAATGAGGTATTCCTTATTTTGTTTGCTTTCTGTTACACTCTGATTTGATTTTAAATAACGTTTTCATTATGCAAATACACTGCTTATCTTCTGCTCGATCTGTATTAAATAAACATTTGCAATAGAAATAGATGTAAAACTGAAACAGTCATGTTCTTTTGAGATAGAAAGATATATCATTGAAACAGGTTCGTTTTCTACAGAAAGAGATACATAAAATTATGCAATCCTTTAAAAACAAAGTAAGTGTTAATTGTTCCAGTTTATATACCGGGTACATAACTGAAATACAGCATCAAATGACATTCCTAATCAAATTAAAGGTAAATAGTATCAATATGTAAATAGAATATCATTCATTTGTCCTAGGGTTCAGAACCAAATGTAGTTTCATAAAATTAAATATGTAAACAATGTAAACTAACTTTAAAAGTTCATGCCTGATTAAATTAAGAATAGAATGTCAGAAACGTCTATGTAAATATCCATTTAATGCATTTTTGTTAAGCCAATTACAAGAAACCTAACTTTTTATTATTTATTTGGCAGTAAACAATATGTACCTACACTAGTCAATAAACCTACATACATTTACACACTGATAATAATTGCTTGCTTTATTTAAAATTGATCGACTTATACATGTAGGTTCATGTGGCCAGTGTAACTGTTCTTGTAAAATGTATTATCTATATTGTCACTATAATAAAATATTTAGTATGCCACGTTTTTACTTATACTCCCCATGTGGGGAGTTTTCCAAAGAAGATTAGAGAAAAATATTTACTTACGGTATTACTTAACTTACGGTACTAACATATATCAGCTAGTATTCCCTCCAGCCAAATTAATTACCTCTCTAAAATACTTGGGGATACTATTCACAGTTTGAGTGCTGTATAATTATTATCTCTCAAAGCCCCCAATCTTCACTATAATTACAGCTCTCCTTTCATGTGTGTGAAGTATAGGCATATCTGGACTTCTGTCAGTCTAAATCTGGCAACTCATGATTACTTAACAATCTACAGTGTTGTACAACCAAGATAAATATTGTTTCTAGATTTACATGAAATATTGTACATATGGCATAACGGGTAATACATGATTGTATTATATCATTGAAGTTAAAAAAACAAAAAAACATTTTATATATATAATGAGTCTTAATGACATTAAATATTATCTTGCATGCCATGACTGTTGATTTCATTGCAGTTTGCTTAATATGTTAACCTGGGTGAAATAAAGATATAAATTTATATATAATATATATAAACAAGCGGGTTAAGGGTTAATTGATGCAGGTTTTAAATGCTATCAGACAAGGAGATTAAAGAGTCACTGTAAAATCATACAACTCATGACATCATGCTAGTTTTTCTACTTAATTTGCATTATTTCAGTAGCTCAAAGCAAATTGTTTTTTTGCATATAACTAATTGCTGATTAAATTTCAACAATAATACATTGCATTAATTGATACGTAAACATATATGGTTGAATAACAAATTTAATTTAGCTAAATTTTAATCACATCTTATTTAATTACAATTGAGGTAAGTTTATACTAAAATAAATAAATTGATGTGCTTGAAATTCATCTAAACTATATCTAGTCTTTAGGTAACAAGTATATGGGTGTTTCCCCCGCTCCCCACCGAATACTGAATACTCTCTAATTTAGAGCGGAGTACTGATACTCCTTCATTTTAGACCCGAGTACTGAATACTATTTAACCTGAATTTCTTCATAAAAATTAACCAATTTGCTATTTTATTCATCTAATTTTATGAAATGTGATATAAAAGGACATTTAACACTGTATTAAAGGTTGTATCTCACCATTTTGGGGTCAATCATGAAATCTAAATATGATGTCCTTATTTATTTGAAGAGAGGTCTAATTCAATTGAAGAAAGTGTCAGTTCAATTGAAGAGGTGTAATTCAATTTAAGACTTATTTCAATTCAAGATAGGTCTTAAATTGAATTGAATTCAAGATAGGTCTTAAATTGAATTGAAGAGAGATTTAATTCAATTAAACAGAGTTTCAATTAAATTAAAGAGGTGTAATTCCATTAATGATAGGTCTTTGAAGAAAGGTATAATTCAAATGAAGAGAGGTACAATTCAGCATAATTAAAGCTCTCTTCAATTGAATTAGACCTCTCTTCAATGGAATTTAACCTCTCTACAGTTGAATTAGACATCTCTTCAAATCAGCGACCGGCGTTACGTAAAACCTGCTTAAATTGAAGATAGGTCCAGTTCAATAAAAGAGGTACAACTCAATGAATTAGACCCCTCTTCAATTGAATTTGACCTCTCTTAAAGTGAACTGAACATCTCTTCAATTGAATTGAACATCTCTTCAATTGAATTGAACATCTCTTCAATTGAATTAGTCCTCTCTTCAATTGAATTACACCTCTCTTCAACTGAATTAGCTAGACATCCCTTCAATTGAACTGAACCTCTCTTCAGATAATTGAAGAGAAGTTCAATTAACTGAGTTTAAAAGCCATATATTTTAACTTTCAAGTTGAAGACTGCATGTCCAGTGGCCCTTTAATAACTGCTAATGCATGATGAAGCCCATACTCAACTGTGATATATTAAGATTGAAGGGGAATTACATATTTGTAGATTTAAAAAAAAGCGTTTGATACTGTGAATAGAGCAAAGTTGTGGTTTATTTAAAAAAAAAGCCGAGGTAAACTGTTTAAAATGTTATATAGTATATTTAAAGTGTTAAAGCATGTGTAAGAAACAAAACCAGTTTAAGTGATTATTTTCATTGTACTCAGGGTGTTAGACAAGGTTGTATTTTAAGCCCAATTTTATTTTCCATATTTATTGATGAACTTCAATATGAAATTGCAAACAGTGGTCTGACCGGAATCCAGTTATCACCGGATATTGTTGAATTATTTATGTTAATGTTTGCGGATGACATTGGTCTTATTTCAGACACAGTGATAGGTTTGCAGAGACAATTAAACATTCTTCATCAATATTGAACAACATTGGGAGGTAACAGTTAAAGGGGTTGATGCACCATTTTCAAACAAAGTTTATTTTAAAGGGCTCTGAAAAACTTGAAAAAAGCTGAAAGAATTATCAAAATGCCATGAAAGATAAAGGAAATATGACATATTGAATCTTTGCAAAGAAACATAAATGGGGGGCAGCCATATTTGAACGATGACGTCATCGCGCCTTTCTACCATATATGGCATATTGGCAAAATGTCGTTTAAAGCAAAGAAAATCATTGCAAATGAAAAATAAGCATACCATTTATTCATTTTGCATCTGTATATTTATTTTTAATCAATTTGCAGTGATTTTCTTTGCTATAAAATATAGTTTATCAATATTCCATAAATGGTAAAAAGGCGCGATGACGTCATCGTTCAAATATGGCCGCCTCCATTTATGTTCTTTCCAAATTTTCAATAGGTCATATCTCTTTTATTTGTCATGGCATTTTGATAATTCTTTCAGCTTTTTTCAAGTTTTTCAGAGCCCTTTAAAATAAAAAAAAATTGAAAATGGTGCATCAACCCCTTTAATCTTGATAAAACAAAGGTTGTTGTTTTTCGAAATGGGGGCCCTTTAAGCAAACACGAGAAATGGACACTTGGTGGTGAAAAGGTTAATGTTGCAAAAGAATATACATATGTAGGTCTATTATTTTCAAGTCAAATGTCTCTTAATCGAATGGTAGAGGAAATTGCTATTAAAAGCAAACGTGTTCTTATTGCTCTTTTAAATGGCTTATATAAATTTGGTCCTTTACAATCAGATATGTTTTTTAAATTGTTTGACACAAAAATTAAACAAATAGTTTAATATGGCTCTGAGATATGGGGTCTAGAACAATATAACAGTATTGAACGTATACAATATAATGCGTGCAAAAGATTTATGTACGTCCACAACAAGGCAAGTAATAGTGCTGTTCTTGGTGACTGCGGCAGATATCCACTATGGATAGAAAGTTATAACAAATGTATAAAATACTGGTTACGACTTCTAAAAATGCCAAGTCATAGATATGTGAAGAAAGCTTATAGTTTATTTTGATACGTATGGTCATAGCAACTGGGTAACACAGTTAAGAATGAATCTTTACATGAACGGTTTTGGATACGTATGGGTAAACCAAACTGTCGAAAATGAATCTCTTTTCCTTAAAGTGTATGTAAGAAGAGTAAAAGACCAGTTTCATCAAACATGGTCCGAAAACATCTACACTAACCAAAAATTAGAATTATACCGAGATTTTAAAACAGATTTCAAGTTTGAAAAATATTTAAATTGCCTTACAATACGAAAATTCAGGCATGCACTATCATCTTTTCGAACTTCCTCGCATGACCTCGAAATAGAAAAAGGGAGATACAGAGGTATTCCTAGGAATGAAAGGGTATGCAAACATTGCCGAAACACCGTAGAAAATGAATATCACTTTATATTTGAATGCAAACTGTATGATGATTTAAGACTGAAATATTTACCAATACAATTTACACATAATTATTCTCTGTACACATACAAATCATTGTTTTCAAATGAAAATCCATTAGTTATAAAACATTTAGCCATGTTTATATTTCATGCTTTTCACAAAAGAACATGTTTTTTTAGAGACTTTGTGAATATGTAGTTTTTTCGCGTTGACTGCCTAAAATATTGGTGGTTTTGTATATTAAATCTATGTATATATGTTGGGTGCATCAGTTACATATTTGTTTGTTTGTATATAAAATGCATTGTGTTATGGGCCGGAGGCCAAAATCGCAATAAAGAAATTGAAATATCAATAACATTGTATATTTATTTCAACTTCAATGGTGAATTTGACTGGATCTTAAATGCTGAAATAAACATGCTTATTAAAATAGTAAACTATATCTAGTCTTTAGGTAACAAGTATGTGGGTGTTTCCCCCGCTCCCCACCGAATACTGAATACTCTCTAATTTAGAGCTGAGTACTTAATACTCCTTCATTTTAGACCCGAGTACTGAATACTATTTAACCTGAATTCTTCATAAAAATTAACCAATTTGCTATTTTATTCATCTAATTTTATGAAGATGTGATATAAAAGGACATTTAAAACTGTATTAAAGGTTGTATCTCACCGTTTTGGGATCAATCATGAAATCTAAATATTTTGTGGATTTCAACAGTTTTTTTACATAGAAAACATAGTACCTATTTTTATGCGTAATGTTACTAAATAATGTAATTTGCAGGGACTGGTACCTGGACCATGGCTACTGAATACTATCTAAATATGCCCTTAATACTGTATACCAAAGGGGGGAGGGTGGGGGGAAAACAGCCCCAAGTATCCAATTAACAGAAGCAGAATAACCCTATAGTATAGGCCTACAATTGTATATAGGGTAGTAGGGTAGACTATTTTTATTAAATAAAGAAAACTAAAACCCTAATAAAGGGTCACCAAAAATGACAACTTTTAATATCACACACACACACATTCAAGTTCACACCAACAATGGAAATATATCAAATCCAAGAAAATAATTGAACGCGACTGCATAATTTGCCAGTTTATTTTGCGGTTTGTGGTCCCGCCGAGTTGTGGCCAGAATTTTTTTCGCCCTACGTTTTTGTGTTTACACAAAGTATGACCAACGTGTTGTCAAACTGACATTAAATTACAAGATAGTATCATATTGGGAACACGTTGGCATATATATTTAACCTTTAATATAAATCTAAAGTGCATAAAATCACTCGTTTCTTAGCACGAACTAACATTTTCACAAGAAATTTCACATTCCTTCATAATAGCATAAACTTTCACGCATTGATTTGCAGAATCTGTAACACTTTTGGTATGTAAATTTACTTGAGTCTTTAGACTACACTATTTATAAATAAAAGACATAAAATATATTACCCGATCACTGTTCATATCAACAAGATCACCAGAACTTGTAGTCTCATCAATATTTTCCATAGCCGTCGCCATTTTATCAATAAGATTTTACGCACAGTTACGACGCCAGAGGGCGCTATCAAAGTGTTACTTTGCACCACGTGTAGTTAACAGTAAACACTACGATATGGCATACGTACAGTAATATCGGCATCCGTAAAATGGAGTATAAACATTTTTCTGCATAATTGTATTTCTATATATAATATATATTAGGTCTGACATATTAGAGAGGAAAACACGCCCTCACCGCAAACATAGTTAAAGGGACACACGGCAGTACTGACTTCTTTTTAAAGGGACACACGATAATCATGAATTCTTTAAAACTCGCGGCGTCCCGTTTGTTTTTTCTCCATAATTTGCATTAGCAGCATATTGGCAAATCGTTATTAATACTTATTTGAATAGTTAAAAACAAATTGGGTTTAGCATTATAAAAAAAAATCAAGATTTCCGTGTGTCCGTTAAAACACATATTAACAAGGATTTGTCCATAAAAAGGATAAGCAAATGAGTCAGAAAAAAGAAGTCTCGCAAATTCTCGGACAGAAAGCCCGAGATCAGGTCACGTGATAGTCATCGTCTCCAACCGACATTTTGGAAAATATTGATAACAACGCCAATTAGTAAATATGCATAAGACGTATATTTTCATAGTTTTTTAAATATCGCATTATAATAAATATAGTTTGCTGAACCGGGTCACATCAGATCTGCCGATGTCGCGCTTTCAGGTCACAGAAAATAAAGGCTAATTTCACTAATTATCATACATTTTCACATACAATATGCTCCTGCTTAATTCAATTAGTCTAACTGCAATACTATTAAAATCGTTTCATTAGAAGAAAACAAATATCAACCAACACCGTGCAAGCATTTATACTTCACCGCGTTACTCAATATTAATTTTCATAGAGAAAATAAATAGTCAATATACTCAATAACTAATGAGTTTCCGTTATAATCCAAACCTTAAAGAATATCAAAACAAAATGACGAATAATTATTGGTATTAAAGTATTTTATTATAGTAAGAAAGAATTTTATGTTTAGAGCACAGGATCGTCACCATTTCCGCCGTTGACAGTATCAGTGTATGTTTCTCCTTTTTTTCTTTTTTTTTTACTTATTAACACCATTTTCGAACTTGATAATTCCATTTCGTAACAAGTCACTGAGCGAAGACTACGCATTATTTATTTTCTCTCCATTTCTTATTTTGATACTATCAATATGAAACACATTTGAAGTTCTACAATTGAACTATTCTAGTTGTGTTTTCTTTCATGCGCTCACGATTTCTAAATAATTAAACTCTTTCTAAGATATTAGCACAATACTGTAAGATATATCGACATGTAGGCCCAAGAAAGTAATATAAAAACACACCACACGCAATGCAACAAGGTAAATCAACAAATATTGTGTCATTTTTATTTTAATTATCTCTTTAATTCTTGTGTTACAAATTATTATTTTTTTTTTTAAATAATTATCGGAATAGGAATATCTTTATTTATATACGACCTATATCTTATTTCATGTCACTGTGCCGTTATATTTGCTTTAATGTCAAACCAAGAACCAGCTTCAGGTATACATGACCAGTAATTAACTACGGGTATCTTTTCAATTAGGCGCCGTTGTATTTGACGAGTGCAATATGCAATTAGGGAATTTATGACTCGACTATGTAATCAATCAAGCCAAGCCGCCAGTTGAAAGAAGTTTTACATTTTTTATATACATTATGAGATATACACAGCAGTAGCGCGGAACAGGTTACACTGTCATTAATTTCAACAAAAACACCAGTAATACGCGACCGGTTTATTCTAGCGGTCAAACTGGTTTTGTGTCGAAGCGCGTTATCGATCGGAAGACCCGTTTTATCGGAAGACCCGTTTTATCGATAGACACTGAGATCTCGTGCTTTCTATGCGAGAGTCCACGAGATTTCATCACTATTGCTTATCCTGTTTATGGACAAATCCTTGATATTAATAAACATAGGAAACGTCCTATCTAACCAAAATTTCACGTGGCACCTTCATTATTCACTGATTTTGATGAGAATACATTCAAACGATTCATAGTAAATAGCAAAATGGTATTATAATAATTTATGTTTATTTTGAAAGTAAGAAATTGTATAAAAAGATGTTTAAAGTTAAAAATGTCATCATTTTTCGCTTTTCTCCTAAAAATCAAGGTTTTGACATAGTCAAAGTTTCCGTCAAACTCCTTTTTTGTTCTAAATGTAAGAGAAAGAAAAATACTACCATTGGAAAGAAAATAATTAAATGTGTGATGGGATTTAGGATGAATGAAACTTGTATCTTTAAAACTCTTCATGATATGTGTGTTTAAAGTTGGGAAATAATTTGTGAAATTTCGCACTGTGCCACGTGAAATTTAGATAATTTTCGTAGTGTCCAATCTATTTGTTAATAGATTTGTGGCTCAATTAAATATGGCTGACAGCGATTTTTAAACAGAGATTACATGACAACTTTATCCAAACTTGGAATAGTAGACTAGCTGATTCAAGCAGAGCACGCTTTTATAACTGTATATGTGTTTTCAAGTTTCAACCTTATCTTAATATTTGTAATATATCAAAATTTAGAATTGCCATTACAAAATTAAGAGTATCCTCGCACAGACTAGAAATAGAAGCATGACGTTGGAATAAACCTAATAGAATTCCGGTAAATGAGAGAAAATGTAAATTTTGTAATATCCTAGAAGACGAGTTTCATTTTTATGTTAGAATGTCGTATATACTCGGAGTTTAAAAAACAATATATCAAAAAATATTATTGGGATAGGCCAAATATGCAGAAACTTATTTTGTTAATTAACTCAGAATGTCAAAAAGAAATTAGAAACGTGGCTATTTCTGTTTACAAATCTTTTAATAAACGAAATGAATGTTTGTTTGCAAATAATTGAATTAATTCACAAACTTGTCTGTTGGTAGCAACTAATTGTTTAAATTAAGCAAATCTGACCTGTATATTGTGTACAACTGTAATGGCTAAAAGCCTTCTCCACACAAATGAAAGGAATTAATATTAACAAAATATATATATGATGTTATCATAACAAATAATGATATAGTGCATTTGTAAAATTAATATGTTGTGAATATTGTATATTTTGACTGTCAGTCATATGTGTTGTAAAAAAAATAATGTATATCCTCATGGGCTAGTTGCCTAATGGAATTTTGATAATAAACTTGTTCAAACTTGTTCAAACTTTGTTAGTAGGTCTGTGGTTAAAAGCAGTGATTGAAGAAGTATGGTTTATTACGTCAGAACGATAATGGGATAATAATAATACGAGGTGCTCATTTTGCCATGTGTCCCTTTAATTGTTAAATAGTGTGTGTGTGTGTGTGTGTGTGTGTGTGTGTGTGTGTGTGTGTGTATTAATTGACAGATATACACCTATAACATATTTGGACACACGGTATGTTTTTTTAAAAGAGGAACGCATGCGTGGATTTTATGAGATCCGCCATTGGAACGGACATTGTTAACTTCTTTACTGTTAACGCCTGATTGTTGCAAATTACCAGACATTGATCCCGTTCAACGGAATTACCGCCTGTTTTAACTTCCCCTAAGAAACTCTGAATAAAACAAGAGGTCCATGATGGCACTGAGACGCTTTGCTGTGTATCATGGCTCTTAAGGAATTGGGAGAAAGTTACGTGTGTATTCTATCACAGACATATTAATACATTTGTTTGTTGTGTCCCTTGATGTTCAACGTTCATTCAGCACGTGGAAACATGTTCTCGCGGGGCTATCATAGGATTATCAGCATTTATCCGGTGGTTTCCTATAATCAAGGGATTGCATATAATCAAGTGCTGTGGTCAATAAGTTAACTTACCATAGCAGCTGGTGCGGACTTTTATAACTTACCACAGCAGCTGGTGCGGACTTCTATAACTTACCACAGCAGCTGGTGCGGAATTTTATAACTTACCACTTATCATAGCGGCTGGAGCGGACTTTAATAACTTACCACAGCAGCTGGTGCGGACTTTTATAACTTTGCATAGATCGCTGTCGTGCTTTTTAATATATAGTTGATGCTGTGGGTTATAATAACTTTACATAGTTTCTGTGATATTCAACAACTTTACACATTTGCGGCCGTGCTTTTTTAATACCTTTACATAGTTGTTGCTGTGGCTTTGAATAACTTTACATTGTGATGCCTTTTCTTTTTTTTTTAATTTTGACTAGATGCTGCTGCAGGTTTTTACATAGTTGCTGCTGTGGTTTAAAATGACTTCACATAGTTGCGGACGTGATCAGGTTTTGTGGCTAAATTTATTTTAATAATATTTAATTTGTGTGAAATGATTCAAAGATATAGATGGAACATTAACAGTTTCTTATAATACAGCGCAATAATAAATAATTATGAATTACAGTACGTTGTGTGATTCCAAAGTTATAAATAGCCGTTGCGCGGAGCAAATAATCGATATCTACTGAGATTTTGTTTTACCACCATTGCTATCATAGCGCGTAACTATAGTTAGGAACAATACCTTCTTCTGTTTTTTTTTATATGATCAGTGCTATTTCTTTTGGTGGTTTATGGCTCATTTAGTTTATTGTTATCAATTAAATACATAACTAATGTATTTAAAAATTCTAAAAAAATACCAATCCTGATGTACTTCCTTTAAAAAGGTTTGCATTTTTTTTTTTTTTTTTTTACTGTATGTATGTTTATTTTTGTGTTTTTTAATAATTTAACCTAGTGGCTACCGTGGTTTTCAATAACCTCATACAGCTGCTGCTGCGGGTTTTAATAACTTTGCCTAGTGGCTACCGTATTTTTTAATAATCTTATCTAGCTGCTGCTGTGGGTTTTAATAACTTTACCTAGTGGTAACCGTGGTTGCTGCCGTGGTTTTTAACAACTTTATCTAGTTGCTGCCGCGGGCTTTTAATAACTTTACCTAGCTACTGCTGCAAGTTTTAATGACTTTACATAGTTGCTGCCGATTTAATATGAAGTCTTGCTCCTAACTCTAGCTGGACACTCATTTCGAATGTTTTTATATTCGCATAATCGCATTTTCAAAGAAAAATCGGATATACTCTGGCCGGTCCCGTCCGTCCATGTGTACGGCCTCCCGCCAGCCCGCTCGCCAGCCTTTCAATCGATCGGTCCGACTGTCCGCCCATCAGTGTCAGACTTGTAAACAAATACCTGACTTGACTATCCTAAACGTCTTCTTCATTAGTTGAAGGACGATGTTCATATTAAGCACAGTGGTTGCTTAAGATGTCTAGATGACATCGACGGTTTCGCAACTAGGGTCTGACTCCAGGGGCCAGAGTTCAAGGTCAAAGGTCATACTCATCAAAATGATCATTAAACCCGAGATTTTCGAAATGTTTAAATTACATTTCATACATGCCATAAGTACGGTAAGCATGCTTATGATCCTAATAAGATGTTTTATGTTGGCATAATCTTAAATGAACCTATTTCAATGTAAGGACAGCAGAACAAGAAACTCCCATTTCCCCCGATATGTACACAGTTACATGCTGCTTTAAAGTAAAAGTGTGTTTTTTTTTGTGCGCGATAAATACTTAACGATTGCCTTGTGCCTCTTTACAACCATCGTGACACTATCACATCGCACAGTCCACTGACTTTGTATACTTTGCCACGTTTTCTTAAAGGCTTAAAGGGACACACGGCAATCTTGATGTGTGTGTGTGTGTGTGTGTGTGTGTGTGTGTGTGTGTGAGAGAGAGAGAGAGAGAGAGAGTGAGAGAGAGAGTGGTGGATTTTAGAATGGAATAGTGGAATCTAGATATAAGAGAGAAAGAGAGAATACGACATTATAACAAATACACACAGTTATTACAATGAGCTTCGATAGTAGCCTTTACGATAACAATTTCTACCACTATTCCCACCTGTTTGAGCCTGTCTCCCAGCAGATGTTGTGGTTTACATTCCCACTGCTTCTATTGTCTCAGACAGCACGGGTTTTACAGCATCAATCCAATCCGATAGTTTTTGCACGTTGACTCTTTTTTTCTCTAGAATTGCCTAACACCAGCTGCACATTTCAATACAACCGTTTATCACTCCTGTACTTTCACACTCTGTTCCTTTATCATTTTTAATTGCCCACGTTTAATGGATCATTACAGAAGCAATCTTACGAAAGCACACATTCCTATATTAACATGCTAATATTCCTCTAATAGCCTGTGAGCGACGCCGAGTCACATGACCTCTATTCCCTCACAGGATCGATATGCATTATGGGAGCACGATGAAGTCAGTTGGTTGATCATTAATTGATTGATCAATATCATCAAGTATCACCAATCCGGCAAGACAAGCAGATAGTGGTGAATAATATCCTTCCGAATATGCAATTAACTCAAGTGTTGGGAGAGTGTGTGTCCTCTGTAATCGTCCCCATGTTTCATTATAATAAAAAATTGTACTTAGACATTTCACAGACTTTTTTTCATTTTATAAGGGAAAAAAACAGTAAAAAAAATAACAACACCGTTTTTGATGGCTATTTAAATTTTATAAAGGAGATACAGGAGTAGAAAACTCAACACTATTCTTGGCGGCTATTGACATTTTAGAATGAAAAAACAACAACACCACACCATTTTTTGATAGCTATTAAAATTGTAGAAAGTGGGGAAATGGGGAGAACACAACAGCTTTTTTGATGGCTATCATGATAACAAATTAACGTAACTTTGATCACGTTTTAACTATTAAAAAATGATTTTAAAAGCATGTCAGTAGAATCACCCACATTTAATTATATATATTTACAAAAACAAAACAAAAATACAGTTCTTGTGTGAAAGTTCTCAAATGTATAGCCTAATAGTGGGATTCAGCAGATGTAATTCTAGCTGAATTCTGTCAGGCACATAGAAACAGTTGGTAAGGGATTCTATTTCATTAATACTCTTTATTTTCCACACAAATACTATTTGACTGCTATTTTAGTGTTGATGAATACGAATGCTCAGTTTCAATGCTTTAACTTCAAAAATATAAAAGTTAAATAGGTCACAGACTTAACGTTTAGTCCAATTAGTGACTTAGTTTTTACATTGACTGATTTGTAAACGTAATTAAACATTATAAAGTAGGGAACACAAAGCCTACACAAACACGAGGATAACGTTGTTGTTTTATATGTGTTTGTAAGCTATCTGTGAGAACAAAATGTATTCACCATACTGCACTTCCTATCTCTTTAATTAAAGATCTCTATGTTTATTTAAATCGAAATCAATACACAATAATATATATTTACACTTCACGCATTGCAATATCTGTGAAAAGCGAGAATACGATTTTATTTGATGACGTAGAAAACTTTGAGCACAGGTAAATGTATTTATCAATTATCTGGCAATAGTTGTGCAGTTATACAATTCAGATTTACCTCATTTCCCCGTGCAGTCACGCAGTGGTAAAAGTAGTATCTACGTCATGCAATTAATACTTATTATTACATACAAATTAATAGCGGATTTAAATATATGTTTTTCTCCGGGACTATCAAGAAATGTTCTTATGATGTTTAAGAGTTAAATTTGTTAATTGATAATACTACAATAGGATGGCCATTCACCTTTAACGTGACTGGAGACGATCTGGAAGCATTATGGGTGTCAATAATTTGAATACAAGCAGCATAATAGGTTTTATATGCATATGTACGTTACTACAGGCCTGCCAAAACATTTTAACACAAAATCCTTAAAATTTTAGATTTAAAGCGTGCAAAGAACATTTTTAAATGGAAATTTGAGCGCGCGACTTGATTTTCACACTTATGTTTTTAAAGCGCAAATTTAAATTAATTATGCAATTAATACAAGTTGATGCATTGTTTGATAGTTATAGAACATAATAGATTACCATACTTCAACACACACACAAATAGTTTATTCTAGGGAGGACTGCGTAATTTGAATAGACATACTTGGGTTTAATTTCTACCACAACTGTTTTTTTTCACTGAAGTGCGGCTTACCTTATTACACAGATGCGTGCTAAATGCAAATACAAAGTCTTCATAATTCTAAAACAACACAACGTAGCCAACGGTTATTGATGTCGGATTAAAAAAAAATCTAGACGTCATTTTACGGCGTTGCACCGACTAAAAATCCAACGTTTTATTGACGTTGGATTAAGTCAGGGTAGACGTTTTTTAGAAGTCATTTTCCGACGTTGTACCGACGTCAAAACCCACCTTTGTATTGACATCGGATGTTTTTGTTTTATTTTACTTGTGACTTTCTCTCTCATTTTATGTTTTAATTATATTGTCCCACTTCTAAGGTTGGACAGTATCCACATTTCAGTTGTCTGACAAGCTGCACAGTGGACAAAGTAGCAAACAGTTTCTATATGATGATGATTTCTAAGGTTTAAAGTCCCTCTACCAAATGAGCCACCGGGAAGCCCCCTGGAAGCCTCCGGGAAGAAGCCCGAAGAATCCCCCGTTGACTCGGCATTATGTCTGGACTGTTGTGTGAGCGATTGTGTGTAGTGCTATGTATCTATCTACAGTCTACTTGAAGCAGATATAGTGGTGCCACACTGCAATACCACGCCGTAGTACTCGATACACCACCCAGACACATTATTCTGACATCGGGTTGATCAGACGTAGTACTACCCATTATTTGCTTGTCAGGCATGGGTTACAAGTTACTACTCCATTTTTAAAATCTTTGGTATGACGCGGTCAGGGGACTCGAACCCACGACCTCCCGAATGCAAGGCAGACACTCTAACCACTACACCGCAATGCTTCGGTCATTCTACAATGAAAGGATAGTTAATTTGTATTATTTTTTATTAACTTTCAAACTGTTTATTTATTTATTTTTAAATAAAACTCGAAATATTTATACATATGTGATAAAATAGTAAAAATCACACATGAAACAATAAAAATTAAAGTCATCAACCAGGAAAATAATGTCTAAGATGTGTTTTGTAAAATTATAATTACGTCCTTTTAATGTGTCCTGATGAGTTGTAACCCGACGTTGCATCGACGTCATATCAACGGTGGCATTATTGGTCGATGTACTGTACAAATGTATTTTGATTGCAGTACAGAATGAAATATGAAAATTGATACTAGTTTGTATTTTGGCGATACCTTGAATAATTTTTTTTGACTTTCGTTGATTTAACTTCATATACAAGGTTGGCATTTGACGTCAGTACATCGTTGGCACAACGTTATAACCTGGCATTGTAGTGGCATTGATTTTACATTCGAAATAAAATATTATGACGTCATTTTCCGAGGTATAAAAGGACGTCAAAATCCAGCGTTGTATTGGCGTCAAAGGTCTGACGTACGTCAAACCCCAACATTTTATATGACGTTAAATTAACGAAAGTTGACGTCAAAACAACGTCGGTATAACATCATAAGTTTAAGTTGTAAAGAAGTTGGATTAACAGTCAAAATGAAAGTTTTTTTGACAACGTATTCCAACGTCAAATATACGTGTAAAGTCCAATGTTGTATTAACATCAAAAGTTGACGTTCAACTGACATCAAAATCCAACGTTGTACCTGACGTCAAATCAACGTTATTTGACTTCAGTACACTGTTGGTGGAACGTCAAAATTACAGTTTTTAGACGTCATATTCAGACGTCAAACAGACGCCGAAGTCCGTCGTTGTATTGACGTTGGTTTTAAGTTAATGCACTCACACCAACGTTGTACTGACGTTGAATTTACGTTACGCTAGAACCAGGGCCTGGGGGAAAATAGGACGTTTAAAATCGCCCCCAACGTTTTGGGTGATTTTGGCTAGATTTTGAGAGATTCAACGAGGCTTTAAAAACATATTTTTATGTTAATTTAAAGGGGTTGATGCACCATTTTCAAACAATGTTTATTTTAAAGGGCTCTGGAAAACTTGAAAAAAGCTGAAAGAATTATCAAAATGCCATGAAAGATAAAGGAAATATGACCTATTGAATCTTTGCAAAGAAACATAAATGGAGGCAGCCATATTTGAACGATGACGTCATCGCGCCTTTCCACCATATATGGCATATTGGCAAAATGTCGTTTAAAGCAAAGAAAATCATTGCAAATGAAAAATAAGCAAACCATTTATTCATTTTGCGTCTGTATATTTATTTTTAATCAATTTGCAGTGATTTTCTTTGCTATAAAATAGAGTTTATCAATATTCCATAAATGGTAAAAAGGTGCGATGACGTCATCGTTCAAATATGGCCGCCTCCATTTATGTTCTTTCCAAATTTTCAATAGGTCATATCTCTTTTATTTGTCATGGCATTTTGATAATTCTTTCAGCTTTTTTCAAGTTTTTCAGAGCCCTTTAAAGTAAACATTGTTTGAAAATGGTGCATCAACCCCTTTAATAGTAATTTCTTATTTTTAACTTATGAGAAGCAGCAATTGACGTTAAAAGGTTTAACTGATGCGTCAACAATTGACGTTGTACGTTTATTTACAAAATGACATCACGCAAACGTCGACTTTAAAGCGCGTGGAAAAAAACGCGAATAAATTCTGCTAGTCGCTAGTGGGCGTTTTAATTGTCCTAATCTGCCCAGACCGATAGCATATGCATGATACGGTATTGGCAGGTCGAGACTACGTCTGTCAGACTTCGTGGTTTGGACGGCGTATTGACGTTGGAATGAGGTTTCCGACGTAATGACCTTATACCAACATATATCCTACATTGGTCCGACGTCCTGTGCCTGCTGGGTAGTTAGTTGATCTCCATTTGAATTGTCACTAGTTTTAATTTAAACTAAACGGTATACTCACCTGACGCTGGCTCGTTTCATGTACTGTGCTTCTGTTGCTGGTTCCTCTGTATACTCGTATATTGCGTTTTGTCATTGTTTTGTTTCTTTGTATTCTAAACGAATACGTACGATATAGGTTTGTCAAATTTCTCCCCATTTTATTTATTATTAAAGGGAATGTAGCGACACAGCCAAACAAGCTCTGTTATTGAGAGTTCTGAAAAACTAGGAAAAAGGTGAAAGAATTATCAAAATCGGATAATAAACAAAAAAGATATGACCATTTAAAGGTTGTTCTAAAACGAATATGGGAGCCGCCATTTTTAGAACTATGACATCACAGTTCCATATTACCATATATGGAATATTGATAAATATCATTTAAAACGAAGAAAATCACTGCAAATGAATGATTTTCTTTACTGGCCATATTAAGCATTATTACCATTAAATATTACATATTTTTCATAAAGTTGCTGTCATTTTCCCCCTATAAATCAGTAAATTTCCATATTTATAAATATTCCATATATGGTCATTTAAAACCGTGATGTCATAGCTCTCAAAATGGCCCTTCCATTTCCGTTTCAACATAAACTTCAAATGATCATATCTTCTTCGTTTATCATCCGATTTTGATAATTCCTTCACCCTTATTCAAGTGTTTCAGAACTCTCAATAATAAAGATGTTTGGCTGTGTCGCTACATTCCCTTTAAGTATAACTCGCTTTTGAGGGTAATGTTGTCGTAATAAAGTTTTTGCTTTCTCTTTTATTTTGTTTTCCTTCAACTTTCTAATCACTGTATTTTAAAATATTTAAGAGGTAGGTTTGTTTGTTTTGTTTGTTTCAAATTGTTTGTATGGTATTTTACGTCATTTCCGACACATAAGGTTATAGATAGATAGATAGATACTTTTATTGACTTAAACTATTACAGTTTTTCATCATTACAAATATATGATAATTATAATATACACACACGTGACAGATATTAACATTGCAAACACAACAAAATAATCACTAAGTTTTTGTTTTGTTTCATACATATTTAAACAATCAAAAACATACATATATTATGGTATGTCAATGATAAACGAGGATGTTCTAAAATAAGATATCTAGTTTTTTTTTTTTTTTTTTTTTTTTTTTTTTTTTAGTCCGTTAAAATGGATGTAGTTAGCCATAATACAAGTGCATCGGAAATGAATTTACTTAAACTAAGAATAATCTTTTTGTTTAATGACTGCAATAATTCTACAAATTTAAACATGCTTGGTCTAGTTGTGTAATATTTAGGAATATATTTGTTTCTAATGTTAGAGTAAGTAGTACAGATCAAAATAAAATGGTACTCGTCTTCAATAGCGTTTGTGTTACAAATTTCGCACACTCTTTCGTTTCTCTCTGTCCTACCTCTTGAGTATCTCCCTGTTTCTATTCTTAAACAATGAGCGGATAATCTTATTCTTGTTATACAACTTCTTAATTGTTTGGAGCATAATGTTTCTAGATATGTTTCAAAATCAAAATTCTCTTTCACCACCTTATATAGCGTTAAAACTCTACTGCCTTCTATATCAGATCTCCATTGTTGCATGAAATTATCTATTAATCTTTGTTTAAATATTAAAGGAAATAGTTTAAAACTAACACTCATTGGATTATCCCAGACATTATTAAAACCGTTACTGTTTAGGATAAACCTTATATAAGTTAGCCAATTCTTCACGCCCTTATTACAGTTAGATAACAAATCCTTATATATTGCTTTTAGTATAATGTTCTCTGTAGACAATAGTTAATACCAATATTTGATCATTTTTACATATCTATTAATGTATAAGGGGTAACGAGAGAGCTCTCCGTAAATACCAGCATTACTTGTGGTAAGTTTAACACCTAAAATAATTTTACAAAATTTTAACTGTATTCTCTCAATATCTTTTGATTTTGTAATCCCCCATATTTCACTTCCATAATTTAATATTGATGCCACAAAAGCATCGAAAAGCTGAAGAGATAATTTTGGTTTCAATTCATATTTTCGTATATTAACCAAGAGTATATTCATTGCTTTTAAGGCTTTTCCACAAAGACATTGTTGGTTTAACGAAAAGGAGCCAGTATAATTAAGAACCACACCTAAATAATTAAAATCATCGACGACATCTAATAAACTTCCATTATAATACCACCTTTCACATTCTTTAATTCTACCCCTTTTACGAAATACAACTATTTTTGTCTTTTCAATATTAACTTCAAGACCCCAGGATTCACAGTATTCATAGAGTCTATTAAGACTTTGCTGAAGGTCATCTGGGTTTGATCCCAGATACAGCCATATCATCAGCAAAAAGCAACAGTATTAAAGTGATATCATTAAGAGCTAAACCACCATCTATTCTATTTAATAAGAACAATTCTAAATCTTCTATGAATATAGAAAACATAATCGGTGAGACAATATCACCTTGCTTTAGACCGATAGAAATATCAAAGAATTCGGAATAAGATCCACAGGACTTAACACATGCTTTAACTGTATCATACATGGATCTAATTATCCTAAGCATTTTCCCGTTGACACCACATTTATATAGTTTTAACCACAACGCGTTTCTGTAGACAGAATCAAACGCTTTTTTCAAATCTATAAATGCGCAATAAAGTATTTTTTTGTTATTTAAAATGTTGTTTATAATGCTATGCAAAATAAATATTGCATCTGTTGTTGACCTACCTTTTCTAAACCCGAATTGAGCATCTGATATGATATTATTATTTTCGCACCATTTGTCAATCCGCGTATTCAAGATGCTTGTAAATAGTTTACTCATACAATTAATTAATGTAATTCCCCATGTTATATATGACGGTCGATGTTTTTGTGATGGAGGCAGACGACCCACTTTTCCTGGGTAGAACACATACTGTGTATACACCTCCCGCCATCCGTAAGAATCGACACTTCCTCACTTAGAAGTGGGATTCAAACCCGAAGCGGTGAGAGGCGAAGGTTTACAATGCAACGTAGTTAACCATTCGGCCACGGAGACGCTGAATTAAGAGGTAGGTAAAAGTAGATAAAATGTTTAAGTTCTTCTTTCGATCGCGGCGATAGCCAATGGAGCAACGTGTTACATAATAGTTGCGTTATAATTTTGATTTTTTCTTTGTACTTGTATTGAATGGCATCATGCTTGTTTGTGTATTAGATATATAAGAGGCTTTGGGTTCGATCCCCGGCCGGGTCACACTTGCTTCTACGTGTTCGTTTCACGTGCTGCAAATGAGAACATCTTACATTTGTTTTTGTAAATAAGCTGTTTATATTAATGAGTAGAAGTTTTGGAAAGTCTCTGCGCTTGTAAGTCATAATGTTTGTGTCCATGACAAATCATGGACTAAAACTAATAGGTTAACCAACGAAGTAACCAAAATATCACGTGGCTCCTTAACTTTTCCTTCTTTCTTCTATTTCCTCTCTCAATTATTCACTGATTTTGATGAGAATACATTCAAAAGATTCATAGTGAATAGCAAAATTTATGTTTATTTTCAAAATACGAAATTGTGTAAAAAGATGTTTAAAAGTTAAAAATGTCATCATTTTTCGATTTTCTCTTAAAAATCAAGGTTTTGACATAGTCAAAGTTTCCGTCAAACTCCATTTTTGCTATAATGTAAAAGTAAGAAAAATACTATCATGGGAAAGAAAATTAAACTTGTGATGGGATTTGCCATGAATAGAACTTGTGAAACGTTTCATAATATGTGTGTTTAAAGTTGGGAAATATTTCGTGAAATTTTCGCACTGTGCCACGTGAAATTTAGATAATTTTCGTAGTGTCCAATCTATTTGTTATTAGGTCTGTGTTTATGCCAACTGTTACAAATGAACATCTGTGACTTACATACAGATATGTTAACGTGATAAATCTGGTTCTGTTAAAAGCAACTGGAACTTAAAGTGTGGATTAATAATGTGATGAACTATTTAGCACAGCGCACATGTGTTCACTATGGCTTTTAAAGGGACACATGGCAATCTTGAGTTTTATTCAGACATTAAAATTTGCTCCTCGATTTACATTTTGACTTTAAAACTGCTTGCATATAATTAAATAAAAAAATTGAGATTTTCAAATTTCTTCACTATTTTATCAATTTTTTAAATATATTATTGGTGCAATATTATGAAAAGTTAGTAATATGAAAAAAATAATTTGCTTTGAACTATTATAACAATTAATATTAATGATTGAACAAATGCAAGTTAAGGGAAAAAACTAACGGGACGCCGTGAGTTTTTAAAAAATCAAGATTGCCGTGTGTCCCTTTAACAAACGTTTCTTAATATAGCAAATGATTAAACAATATTAGTAAATTACATGCAGTTGTCCTTATTGTAACCGCTGTCTTGGCGACAACATATGGTCTATCTCTGTCGTTAGTAACAAGTTTTCCCGATAACAGTTATATGCTCTTACATCTATCTGGTACTCTAGATAAAGTCAACTCCAGATCATCCAATACCTAAAATCTTCTTTATTCACTTAGGTTCAAACATATGAACAGCAAAAGCAACAGTTACAAAATACATTTATATCAATGGCGACAGATCATCAAATATAATTCTAAACACGTATACATCAGGAAACGACTATATACAAACTATCTAACAGTGCGGTTTATGGATTTCTAACCAAAATATGAGTATACTAAATAATATACTAGATGTTACAGTATTATTATTATTATTAATAATAATAATAATAATAATAATAATAATAATAATAATAATAATATAATATAATAATAACAATAATAATTGTTTTGTAAACATCGTTTCGGATAATTGTATTGCATGTTTATGTCTTTATACAATTTTATTTTTTTTAAAGTTAACAGGTTTTTAAACTAATTTCGTATTTCTGCAGCCCTACCGAAACGAAATGTAGAGCGCATTTTTCCGTGTTATACATCTTTATTTAAATGTCTTAAGGAAGTTATTATAATCTTACATTCTTTATTATATTATCCATGAATAAACTAAGTTTTTTTTTGTTCCACATACTTTTCAACTGATAATAATGATGTGAATTTCAGAATATTAGGGCGAGTATAATAGACTTTATTTATATATTTCTTCCTCATTTCACTAAATTCAGCACAAATTAAAAGATAACCTCAAACGTCTTTGAAAAGAGCACGTACCATTTACTAATCAATTATTTTGATTCGATGTTTTTTCATTGTTAAGTGCATTTAGACCTGGTTATGGTGTTAACTCTTCAATGTTCATAATTATAGACAACTGGAAAATCGTATTAGATTAAAATATGTATCTTGCAGCAACTTTCATGGACCTTTCAAAGGCATTTGATTGTCCTCCCCATTATCAAACGCCGTTTTATATTTCTCTGCATTTTTTTCTTTTATTATATGTTAGATAATGCAATTATTGTTTGTTATTATAGCTACTTGACAAACAGAGAACCATGTGTTAAGCTAGTAAGTAAATTTAGTGACTTTGTAGCAATGGTGTTCCCCAGGGATATATCATATGTTCTGTCTTTTTAACATTTTTGATTTTTTAACCTAGGGTTATTTACATAACAACGAAAGGGCATTTCAACACCGCCATGTCACTCAGTGTTCACTATAGTAAAATTCTCGTTACTGAATACTTTTCTTAATTAGCCAGTTCGAACTTAAATTCGCTGCAGAAACGTGACTGCACTGCGTTTTTGTCATTCAAGGTAAATCCCATCTTTGCATTTACTGTTCAGTTGCAGTTTCAAACTCACCATAGTCATGTCTTTGGTCATTTTAATTCGCCTTGTTGAGAACTCACGAAAGGCTATTTCATCGTCATTAGTTTACCTTTAAAATAAACTTTTATTAAAATATTCGATAGATGCGCGTCTTAGTAAGATTCTCCATATTATCAGTAAACTCCGCCTTGGCGGACCAGACAATGCCTTGGCGGACCAGACAAAACCTCCGTGGCCGGGATTGTAGAGACTCTATGTCTAAAACTTTCTCTCTTCTCATAGCTGCGGGTTCGAATCCAACTGGGATCTCGACTTGTCAATTGAATTCAAACTTTATTTATTTTAAAGGGGAGTCCAGTGAGAAAGTGTCCATTCTTATGGATAGCGGTATCCAGGAAAATGGTTGATGGGTGTGGGGGTGGGGTGTCGGGGTGGTCTGCCTCTACTACAAAAAACACAAAAACAAACAAACCAAAAATAACAAACAAACAAACAAACAAACAAGAAAGAGCATACACAGCGTAAAATATGCTGCATGGAAACTGCCGTTCAACACCAAACAAACATAATACAGCGTAACTGTTTCATGCCCGGGAAAACACAGCGAGCAGTGTCAACACGCAATTTGTAATAACGACCCAGTTTGTAATAAAATATTATAAAGTTCGTTCTTCCGACGAATTTTACATTAGAAGTATAGTTATAGTTGTGTATAGATATATTACGAGTCAGCTTTCGGAATCGAACACCAAACCATGAAGTTTTGAAAGTTATTACAAATTACTCTGACATGTTCAGTCGACGCAATTTGTAATACAAATTTAAAGTTCATTTTTTCTGACGAATTTTACATTAGAAGTATAGATTAGTTGTGTACGGATATATTACGAGTCAACTTTCGGATTCGAACATCAAACTATGATTTGTTTAAAGTTGTTACAAGCTGCGTCAATACGACATGTTCAGTCGTCGCAATTTGTAATAAAACAATATAAAGTTAATTTTTCTGATGAATTTTACATTAGAAGTATAGATATACTTGTGTACGGATATGTTACGAGTCACCTTTCGGATTCGAACAACAACCTATGAATTTTTAAAAATTATTTCAAATTGCGTTACTCTGACATGTTCAGTCTACGCAATTTGTAATACAAATTTAAAGTTCATTTTTCTGACGAATTTTAGAAGTATATATTAGGAGTATAGATATAGTTGTGTACGGTGGACGTGTCCTTGGCGGCCATGTAAAGACCGTCCGTCGAGGCTGTGCACCGGGCTTAAAAACACACAAAATAGTCGTTGGAATGACCTGATTCGTCTCATAGTAAACAAGACTTTCCATGCGAACAAGTTTGCCGAAATAGAATAGAAATAAATCACTTTTTATCGGACGTTGACTATTGAATAAACCCGTCGGTTTCGAGATTTCTCAGATCATCAAACACCTCTACTCTCTCTGGCGGGCTCGGTGTTAAATCTCTCGACCTCGGGGTTTATTCAACGTCAAATCCGATAAAGCGAGATTTATTTCCTAATTTACTGACGAGTCTATCATTAAAACACGATATGGAAATAACTATCAGACACTCCATCCAAGCTTTTCAACAATCGCTGGAGCACAGGTTCGCATTACAACTAAGAGACTGTGGTACGTTACAAGAAAAACACAGCCAGCAAAATAGTTGAATACAGTGAGACTAAGTGTCTAATTGGTGTCCTAATCATTATATTGACTCGTACTACATCTAAACACAACTATATCTATACTTCTAATCTATACTCTAATCTATTCTTCTAATCTATACTTCGTCAGAAAAATAAACTTTAAAATTTGTGTTACAAATTGCGTCGACTGAACATGTCAGAGTGACGCAGTTTGTAATAACTTTCAAAAATTCATAGTTCGATTCCGAAAGTTGACTTGTAATATATTCGTACACAACTATATTTATACTTCTGAGGTAAAATTCGTCGGAAGAATGAACTTTAACTTTTTTTATTACAAATTGCGACGATTAAACATGTCAAAGTGACGCAATTTGTAAATAACGTTTGAAAAATTCATAGTTTGGTGTTCGAATCCAAAAGTTGACTCGGAATATATCTCTACCTAACTATATCTATACTTCTTATCTAAAATTCGTCAGAAGAATGAACTTCAATTTTTTATTACAAACTGCGTCGACTGAACATATCAGAGCAGGCCTGCCAAATCTCCGGATAAGGATAAAACCCGGAGTCTCCGGATTTCTAGTCGATCTCCGGATCTCCAGATTTAAGTGTACAATCTCCGGAATTTCCATCAAAACAAAATGTTCATGATTTAATAGCTATACTTTCACAGTTTATCAGCTATTTCCCGAACTAGTCCTGTTACACTCCCTAGTCAGAGGAATATATACAAGTGTCGAATCAGTGGGGTCATCCGTGTAATGCACTGACTGAATATACAATTAACACCTAAGGACATAATTAGTTCCTTCAGTGGCATAACGACATGCGTAATGCAGCAATATCTGTGATTTCTTTAATTGGTCAACCTAACTGAAATATAAAGTATTAGGAACTAGCAACTCCTTGTGTGTGGTACCACTATAACAGTTGCTGCTCTGTACGATGATTATAATTTGTATGAGCTGACTTTGTATTTGCATTCAGTACGCATCTGTGCAGAAAAGTAAGTGCACTTTCATAAAAAAACAGTTGTGGTAGAAACTAAATCAATTCTTTCTAATAAATAAATATTGTACAAATCCTTGTTCTAATCTAATTGCTATGCTAATTTATTATTTTCTATTACTATCAAACAATGCATCAACTTGTGTTAATTGTATTAATAATTTAAATTTGCGCTTTAAAACAAATGTGCGAAAATGAAGTCGCGTGTTCAAAATTTCTATTTAAAATGTTCTTCGCGCGTTTTAAATCTTAAATTTAAAAAATCTCAGGATTTTGTGTCAGAGTGACGCAATTTGTAATAACTTTCAAAAATTCATGGTTTCGTTCTGGACGCTTTTTTGGAAGAGTAATATCAAAACGCTTGCATAGAAGCCTTAAAAGGGAATGTTGACAATATTTAAACAAGCTTATTATTGGGAGTTCTGAAAATGGTGAAAGAATTACAAAATATCGGACATTAACAGCGAAGATATGACGCATATAGCTTAACACAGATGTTTGCTTTATGTTTTATAAGTTTTTTAATGCATGATTGTAAGTCTGAACCTCATCCTAATATCTGTACATATGTTCCTTTTTTTAAAAACCATATATAACTGTTTGTCGGAAAATAGCTCATAGAGCTGATGTTTCTTTGTTGTTTGTATCCGGCGTTAAATAAAGCTTATTGTATCTTGTAAAATTTAAAGGTTCTTTCATAGATCTACATACTCTGGATTTGAAACATATCGTAAATCCAATTTATCCGCCGAATAATAATTTGCACATGAATACTTGCGCGTACAGGTAAGGGTTTTTCGCGCATGCGCGTTGCGCTAAGTTACGCACCGTCTTACGAATTTATCAAATCTAAGAAAACTAGTATACATATCGTTGTTAATTTATTTGTTTTGGGAAAATTATTTCAGATAGCTGGCTATTTAAAAAACGAGTTCAAAGACAATTCTGTATTCTATACAGTGATTTTGTTTTAGCTTTACTAAAAATGAACTAAAACCAAAAAATATGTTCCGTATGACCGTATATGAAACTGCGACAGTGACGTGAATCGGCAAATTAAAAAAAAAGATATAGCCTATACATATCGTTGCAGATTTGTTTATTTTGGGAAAAGTTTTTAAGTTAGCTGGCTAATTGAAAGACACGTTAAGAGCTAACTCTTTCTTTTATAAAGTGATGTCTGTTTTAGCTTTACTAAAAACAGGGAGTACGTTATAGGGAAGAGAAACGGGCTCGTTTTGCCGATTTATGTTGTCGCGCATGTGTTTCACTACTCCGTGAAAATGACTACTTCCGGTTGTTTCGCGAGTGTGTGAAAAACAGCAAATTCTTATAAATTATTACACTTAAAAACTCAATAAAGGTGCTAAATGTAAACATAAGTATTATTTATTCACATTGTGTCCTCTGATACAGAGCGTGTATTTGTTTGCATGTTTAAAAGCACATTTTACCAGACGGTTCCGTGTAACAAAGATGGCGCCACTCTGCGCCAAATAAAAAAAGGTGACAGTGTATAGCTATTGCAAACGAGATACGAGACTACGGGTTATTTAGACATTAATAATAACAAAAAGTGAATAGTAAACATATTTATCTTTGTAAAGAAGGTAAATTCATGGTGGTGATTATAAGACAAAGCCTAAAAAGAGGTGATGTAAACGTGCCTTTTGAGATATCAGCTAAATTTTTAATTTTATAGAATTAATAATGGTGTGGAGCTATTGCAAACGAGATACGAAGTATGGGTTATATTAGGCATTAATAATAACAAAAAGTGAATAGTAGACATATTTATCTTTGTCAAGAATATTATTTCGTGATGTTGATTATAACAGAAAGTCGTAAAAAGGGGCTGTAAAAACTGCCTAATTTGAGGTGTTGGCTGAAATTTTAACTTTTCAAATGTAACGCGCTTACGATCGATTTACCTGTATCGATAAAATAGTAAATGGCGGCTTTCTAGCGCGACAACATAAATCAATAAACTAGAGCGTATATGAACCCGTTTCTCCTCCCTATAACGTACTCCCTGCTAAAAACGAACTAAATAACAAACTATCCGTTCGTTTATCCGTAATAATTTGAAACTGTGACATTGACGTGACACGGCAAATTGTTAATATATATATATATATTCGTATGTGGTACCTGTATATCCATGGTTCTTCTGACATCATGAACAGTGACATCATGAACTGTGACATTAAAGTTTTATAAGTATGGACTGACATTATAGTTTTACAAGTATGGACAGGAACGTTTAATGGAGGACATTTGTTCAAGTCTCATCGACGCAACTGATTCGTCAATGTGTTCTTAGGCAAGAACTTTCATTTATCCCCGTCTATCGGATTGGAATGTAATCCGGGCGGTCCCATGTATCGCAGTCTATTACCCGAGCACGTTAGTTAGAGTAGAGCAGGCACCCAGATTACTATGTTTCCTTCCCCTCTCTCTGAGGTGGCTCTAGAGAGTCATTTAACAACATTCAGTTAACTTCGTTTTGTTATGTTCTATTTCGTTGCGTTTCGATACCTTTTGTTTGGGTTCGTATCAATTCCAGTCTCAGGACCTTTTGTTTGGGTTCGTTTTGGCTCTTTTCGCTTATATTTTTTTGCAGTTCTCTTTAAAGAAGGTGCGACAACAGAGACTAAAAAATGTTTCCGCATTCATAAATAATTTGTAATTTCATATTCTCTTTGAAATATTAGACAACATGTCGTTTGAAGAACTGGAGCAGGTAAGAATGCACTTATTGTCGCTCTAATCGCGCCATGTATTCCTTTGGCTAGTTTAATGAAAAGTATATTCTAGTTGGAAAACAAAAATGATAATAAAGGTGGGTGGAGAGTGTTTTTTTTAAAAATAGATAGGAAACAGTAATCATATATTTATTCATTAAAGTTCCTTGTTTCGTTAACAGTTTTACTCATATCTGGTTAATCTAGATATAGAATAACGAAATAAATTCATTTGTTGGAACAGGTAGCAGGGGTCAAGCCAGACTCCAAAAATAGGGAGAAGTGACTTCTCTCTCCAGTCAAAACAGGGAGACTTGAGGTCGGTCGACATGAGACGGACGATTAAATATCGAGTTAACCAATTCTTAACCAATTGCATGTTATTTTATTAGTTATTTGTATTGGTATTATTTCTGTTATAATAACTAAAATAATGCATAATATTAATAAAGCATGTATTATTATTATCATTTTGTTATTATTATTATTTTCCCACGGCCTTACAAACTTCAAAGTGAACAGTGCCAAAAATCCTATCTGTCTTGAACATACCTACTGAAATCGTATAACTTTATTCCCCCCTCCCCCAAATCGTTTCATTTTTATTGAAAAATACTAATTATTCGATAATTACCCCAAACTTAGTTTTCATTCATACCCGCATTGAGTAACATACGTTATTGATATCAATGTCTAATCGTAGAATACAATACATTTCCGCTGATTTCTCTCGTCAATATAAAAATCACAAACAAACTCTCTTTGTACCAAACACATTTCTTTATTTCATAATTAGCCTCAATAAAACACACAATCAAAGTTTTGCTTATTAAAGATTCTTTACAATTAACTGTGCCGATGTCAATCATATAATTTATATACACTGTCTTTTAAATTTATTTATCGTGGGAGATTTTTCAAGGTATCTCGTTGTCAATCATAATCATAACCCCGCCCTTGCGCAGTGTTTTGTACCGTAGTACGATTTTTAATTATTCATCAAACGAAAAATACGACAGCTTTGATTGGTTTACTTATATAGAATGCGCACATGATTCCCCACATGATCTTATCACGTGATCGCCTAACGAGCAAACATGGCGGTTGATATTCTCATCTCGCCTAAGGCAAGCCGATAAAGATCGATAATTAGGCTATTGCCCTGATTAGATAAGAGTCGCGTTGTTATTTAATGGTAATGGGATTAAATAAGGTACGTGTGATACACGTGCTGATTGTGTATTTTAGAGGCTTTCGTTTATTATGAGGTTAATCACATTTGAAATTGACCCGAATTTGCCGAAAATGACGGCGACTCAAATTTCGTCCCACATGAATAAAAAAGCGAAGTCGGCCAAACTAAAGCGAAGTTTTTAGCGACTTCGCCTAATCGCGTGACCCCTGAGGTAGAAATACTCTGCCGTTTTGTTATGTTCATGCTTAAATTTTCAGGACCCGTTTGATACACATGAGTTTGTTGAGCGACTGGCATGGCGTACAATGGGGACGAAGGCCCGTAGTCAGCATGATGAGTTTGATCCTATGCTGCTTCACGGAGCCTTCGAGAGGATGATAGCAGACCTGAAACAGAAAAATAACATGGTTCAGCAGAGAGTGGACAAGCTTGAGGAGGAATGCAAGGATGAGGAGAAGAAACATTGGGCCAGGGTTGTCGAGCTCCAGAGGAATAATCAGGTAAGCACAGTCAATGGGCCAGGGTTGTCGAGCTCTAGAGGAATAATCAGGTAAACACTGGCGCACGGTTGTTGAGCACCAGATGAATAATCAGGTAAATAAACATGGGGGCAGTGTTGTCAAGCTCCAGAGGAATAATCAGGTAAACACAGTCACTGGGCCAGGGTTGTAGAGCTCCAGAGGAATAATCAGGTATACACAGTCACTGAGCCCGAGTTGTCGAGCTACAGAGGAATAATCAGGTAAACACAGTCACTGGGCCAGTGTTGTAGAGCTCCAGAGGAATAATCAGGTATACACAGTCACTGAGCCCGAGTTGTCGAGCTACAGAGGAATAATCAGGTAAATAATTAATGGGGCAGGATTGTTGAGCTCCTGAGGAATAATCAGGTAAATGAACACTGGGGCAGGCTTGTCGGGCTCCAGAGGAATAATCGTGTAAACACTGGGGCAGGGTTGTCGAGCTCCAGAGGAATAATCGAGTAAATACTGGGGCAGGGTTGTCGAGCTCCAGAGGAATAATCCGGTGAACAGTGGACCAGGGTTGTCGAACTCCAGATGAATAATCAGGTAAACATTGGGACAGGGTTGTCAAACTCCAGATGAATAATCAGGTAAACATTGGGCCAGGGTTGTCAAGCTCCAGAGGAATATTCAGGTAAATGCTGGGGAAGGGTTGTCAAACTCCAGAGGAATAATCAGGTAAATAAACAATGGAGCTGTTGAGCTCCAGAGAAAAAAAAATCAGGTAAATGTAAGGAGAAACACTGGGGAAGGGTTGTAAAGCTCCGGAGGAATAATCAGGTAAACACTGGGGGAGGGTTGTCGAGCTCCAGAGGAATAATCAGGTAAATAAGCATGCCATGTTGTCCAGCTCCAGAGGAATAATCAGGTAAATGTAGTAATATACACTGGGGCAGGGTTGTCAAGCTCCAGAGAAATAATCTGGCAAATATCATAATGAAGAGAACCACTGTGGCAGCATTGTCGAGCTCCAGTGATATAATCAGGTAAATATGAGGATGAACACTGGGGCAGCATTGTCGAGCACCAGTGAAATAATCAGGTAAATATGAGGAGAAACACTGGGGCAGCATTGTCGAGCTCCAGTGAAATAATCAGGCAAATATGAGGAGAACACCGGGGCAGCATTGTCGAGCTCCAGTGAAATAATCAGGAAATAGGAGGAGAAACACTGGGGCAGCAAAATTGATCCCTACCTAATGGCTTCTGTATATTTTGATAAACTAGGCCCAACCATATGCTTGTTACTATTAAAACCACCCCTGATTAGACACATTCAACAATGCAGTGTTATTACAGGGGTTCTTCAGATCTAAGGATATGCATCATGTTCAGCAATGGTTAGACCACATAAAAAAATATGTGTGGTTCAGGTAACCCGACCGACCCTATTTTAAGGGGCCGATCCTAAAACTTTTTATGCAAAAATTAAAAAAAAAAATTAAATTTTTATTTTTTTTGTTGATAATGCCAAAAAATCGAACTCTAGGTATAGTAATTTAAACATATTAAATTAATTATAAGAATTGAATTAATTATTGAGAGAAAAAAAAGCCTACCTACCTACCCTACTTTTTTGCCAGTGTTACCTGAACCACACATATTATTTTGTTTGACCTTACCTTGATACAGCTAACACTTCTGCATGCACAAGGTTGTAAACACTTGATGTTATTTAAAGTTCCCTCTGAAAGACTAATATTTTTACAATATCATCCATGAAATGTTTTCAAGGCCTTAATCTAAAATTGTTGAACTTGTAAAGGGAGATCGAGGCAAACACATTTTCTATGCCTGTGCTTGTGAGCTTACATCTCCCAAGATAAATCAAGCATATGCATCTTTAACACATACCATACTAATTATGGTATCTGTCAGGTACTGATAAATAATGCTTTCACTGATTATACTTTTATGTTTGCAGTCATCCTTTTCCCACTTCCAAGGCCTCGACGAGCGTATCAACCTTGTGGCTACTAAAGTTGTTCACCTCGGTGATCAGCTGGAAGGCGTGAACATTCCAAGAGCCAGAGCTGTGGAGGCTCAGAAACTCATGAGTTACTTGTCCGAGTTCCTCACAGATGATCCTCCCAAATCTGCAATCTTTACTGACCCTTTCCAGGTACTTGTCCGGCTCTTTTATTAGAGTTTAATGAAAACTATCTTTATATTGTGTCATAAGAAAATTATAATTTAGTGAATATTTAAAAGCAAAATTTGTTAATATTAAGCATATGTATAATGCAGTTTTTATGCCTCCTGTTACACTTTCAGTAAAACATTATTTTAGCATCATGGTGTTTTGTCCATTTGTATACCAGTAGCAAAAAATATTCCACTTAGCAGTTTGTAATGTTTGTTTGCAGTTACAACTGGCAGCTGAGATAATCCAGAAGTTGCACATGATCGCCCTGGAGTTGCCCAGTACTGGCGAGTAAGTGGCATTTCACCATTTGTCTACAAAATAACAATATTACATTTAAGCCTGAGGAAATCTGGTTTGACCTGTAGCCGGACAGATATGCAAGTCCATGTGTGTATATTCATGGAAGCGTTTTCTAGTGATCTTCATTGACAGGACAATTAGTTGAAATTTACAATTGATCATCAGTTACAATCGGTTGGATGTAACCGATCAATCATCGGTTGGATGTAACCGATCAATCATCGGTTGGATGTAACCGATCAATCATCGGTTGGATGTAACCGATCAATCATCGGTTGGATGTAACCGATCAATCATCGGTTGTAATCGGTTAGTGAATATGTATAATAAGTATAACGTGAATCTGAACATTGAACATGTGAACATGTTAATCTAAGTCGTGAGGCCTTGAATTTAGACTAAGTTCTGATTAAGTATGTGTTTTGTTCCTGTCTTGTTTCTTGTCATTGTAATCAGCAAAATAATTCTTAAATGTGTTTATTTGTTTATAAGTGTATTAATAAATACCTTACTGTTGTCTCCTGGACATTAATGTTTATTTCTCATTTGAATGTTAATTAAAATGCATTTTTACATGTAACCGATGATCGGTTATAGACTTTCATAATATATCATCATAATGGAATGCCTAACTAACTGATGTTCGGTTATAATCGATTAATCACTACATCACTAGTGTTCACAGTACATTTTATATAGGACTGGAGACGATCTGGAAGAATTGTGGATGGCTAGATAAAAATATATATAAAACCAAAATTATGTGCTTCTGTATCATAAAATTCATAAAGGTGGGCTTATTATAAGGCTTTGAAAAATACTTGTTTTGTGATCATCATAGATATTTACTGAATAATATGTACAACTAATAATATGTACAACTGATAGCAAAAATTCACTCTTGCATTTGTTTTGTGCCATGTGGCAGTTGTAGAAAGTTGCCCTAATGATGAATCAGAAGTGTTATTACTTACAGGTTCTTGGGAGCTTCGAGTCCAATCTGTGTGGCATTAAAGTAGAATACCGCTTTTATCAGTGCTAGTGGGCATGAGAAATGTCACACTTTATATAATATTTCATTAACAGACTCACTAAAACTAAGGCAGCTACTTTTCTGTCTTTGTTTTCATAGCTTGCAAGGATCACTTTTTTAGTATTTATTGACATTCACACTAGCATTTGTTTAGTGCTGTGTGGCAGCTGAATAAAGTTTTCCCCATTGCCAATCAGTTGTGTCATTACTTACTGGTCCTTGGAATCTTTGAGCCCAATCTTCCTTTGTAATTTTCAAGCCCAATCAGTGTGCCATTTAAAGTAGAGTATCTTGAGCCTGAGTATTTATTAAGCGATTTTACTGTCATTTTAAAATGTTACATAATCAAGGGGAACAATTCCTTATTGCGTCAATCGATGACCAAATAATCAATTAACTAAGCAGTAGCTTTGGATACTACTGGGTTCACCACAGCATTTTAAAAATGCAAATTATTGCTTAAAATAACTGTTTTTCATGAAATGACAACGAAATCACCTCCAGTCCCTTTAAACACTCTTATATCAATATGTGGAGCATGTTTAGAGGTGTCCATGTTTAGTAAAGACACATCATTGTAAAGTAATCTGAGATTGTACGGTGTAGAAGCGGATCCTAAGTTTAAGTCTTGTCTTTTATGCTGCATTGATAACAACACAAAATTCATATGGAGATGTCGCACTTTATATATTCATATATATACCTTTCAAGAATATATGTTTATTCTCTATTTGAAAATCAATTATATTTTATACTATTGCTATATTAGTTTAAAGATGGATGGATTAATTTATCATGTATTCTTGCACGAGAAGAGACACATGTTTGTTCAATCCACTCACTTGAGATATACCAACATGCTTCCCATTTTCCAAAAAAAATACTGATAAAGGAACCTTTTGTTAAACAGTATCTATATATCACTTTCTTTCCCATAGATTTGCAAAGGCAAGAAGGAAAATAGCTGGTAAGACCATTTTGTTTTTTGTTGATGATTGCTTGTTCTGTTGAACTTGAGAAATGCAAGGAAATGCAAGTTTGTTGCGCGGTATATCCATTGTTATCAGATGACCACAGAGTGGTCCTATATTGTTCTAACTGAGATGTATCTTGCTGCTTTCTTCAACCTGTATTAGCCATAAATATTAGCTTATAAGACATTAACATTTTTACCTAGTATATATATATATGAAGTCAAAAAATACATCATCATATGCACAATATCTACATGTATTTTCATCGTTTTAACAATATATCAAAATCATCGCTATTTCATACCATCAACATTTTGAATCGCTGCCATTGAAATGTTTAGCATGTTCCGAATCGAAGTCAGAAATATTACAAGCAGTCTTTGAAAGCTAGCGAATAACTAAAAATAGAATAATGCTCATTTTTTGTTTGGCATTATCTTGCTAAAACTAACATACCCGTTGTCATATGTTTACTTGCAGATAAATATGACCAAATAGAGAATGAGTTGATCGAGGAGTTCAGGATCGCCCACCATGCGGCAGACCGACGCAAGATGAAGCGGTGTGCTTCCGTTCTTGCAAACTTTAAGGTTAGCATTCATGTGTCTCCCTAAGTGATCTCTGTTGTTTCTGTATCATACTCCTTATGCAGTTTTGCTCTTTAACAATAAGATGAATGACGGATTAAAAATGCACCTGATACATTATGTGGATGAAAGATGTTTCTTCATTTAATAAGTTTATTTTGCAATTATTACAATGGATTATTTTTTTATGGAAGAGAAACTTTAATGAACATGCAAGTACAGTGAGATGACCAAATATTATTTTTTTTTCAGGGTCAGGGAAGATGTATAGATGCATTCATTGAAGAATCGCAGAAGGTAAAGTGCATATTTATATAATATAGCTAACAGTGTCAGTTTTGTTCTCTAATATCACTGATGTAAACAAAATATGAATGTCTGGTAGTTGTCTTCTTTTAATGAGTATGAGAACTCACTGGTAATTGAGACTTATGTCTAAAAGTGGAAATAAAAGTCGAACACATGTAGCATTCAAGAACCAGAGTCAATATCACGCATCGAAACAAACAATAATTACAAGGATAAATAAAAGGCAAACAGGAAATGTAGCATTCACAGAACACAGTCAGTCAAAAACAGGCATACAAAACAACAACAACAATTACAAGGGGAAAGTAAGGTATGTGACACCACAAACATAAAAGGGTTGACAAAAGGGGTACCACCTTGAAACAGTCAGTTGCAAAATATAGGCCACTGAGGGTTTAAACCAGGTTCTAGGGTGCACCAGACCTCACTCTTACCCTATTATCATCTCAATAAAATGGGACAGTGTAAATGAAAAAGTCACCGCCAGGCTGTATCCACTAACAAACTAGGCAAAGCTGCAATATAAGTATAACACAAAGATGATCATGTTTATATGAACATGCAGGGTTCTCCACAGCGCCTTTAAGCACCGCGCTAGCGCGGTGCTTGAAAATCAAAATCCTTATTTGCGCTGTCCTTGAAATTAGTGCGGTCCTTTAAATCCCAAGCGCGGTGCTTTGATTTACTCGATTCATGTTGTGTTGGTGCGCCTTAAAACCCCAATTCAATCAATTATCGTCCGACATATACACTTACACAGGATGTAAGTCACGCGCTATCGGTGTGAAATACTACACGTTAAGGACAAGTGTGTACAGTTGTATAAACCAGTCAAATCAGGCAGAGATACGGTGTTGTCGCGTTGCGTTAGCTGTGTATCACTTGACTTTATTGTTGATCATTATTATGTCCCGACAAACAAAACTTGATGGGATTAATAAGATAAGATGAAGCGATGTGACATAATTGATTGGATAATGTGATTTAAAAACATGATGAGTGATTATTAAGGAGTTGTTAAAAAATATATGATGTTTTGATGTTCGTCGGCTCTCTGCGTGGATCGTCTGCAGTTTGTAAGTATTAATTTGTTGCAGATTATTTTAATTACTCGATACTTTCAATTATTAGTTAATATCTTTAATTAATTAAGTTAATGAAGTTAAACTGGGTTACTTTGCTATAAAATGCCCGATGTTTCTATTAATTTGTCATAACAAAATGTCGAAGCAAAGTAGTAAGAGACCCTTAGATGGGGGAATTGGCAAGTTTTTTGTGGTAAGAAATGTTGAGGCTGCACCTACTGTCTGTGACTCAGCATCTGAACCAGTCGCCAAAAATCTGAACCAGTCGCCAAAAGAGCCAGGGTCAGACTGACCGGGTTCAATCCAGACTGGGAGAAAGACTTCAAATGGGTTGAGGAAATGGAAAATGGTTAGTAAATAAATACATGTAATTTAAGGGCAATCAGTGTAAAGAATGAATATTAATATTATTTTATTCAAATGCAGATTATTGTAAAGTGTATGGTAGCTGATTATGGTCTAAATTTAATGGATAAAGAGTTTGTTGTATTGGGGTATATTTATTGCAGATTATATTTGTCATGTTGTAGTTTGTACTAGGGTACTGTATATTATATTTATGCACAGATTATATTTCTGTTCTGTATAATGTTTTGTCTGTATATTACATGTGGAAATGAGTTAATAAAATACTATTTTACTGTATAATTATATTCTCTTTAATATAGTTCTTCCCCAGCTTCATTTTATAATTAAAAATCATCTCAGGGCATATGGTGCACCCTAGAATTGGAAAAAAAAATCGACAAAGGGAGGGGGCAATGCCTATGCCAGCGCCTGAAAAAAATCCTGTGGAGGACCCTGACATTAAAACAAAAGCCTAGAATGCCACAAAGCAAGTACTCATTGAGTTGGCAGTGCCAGAGCAACAAAATAATAAAATATTAATTGCATGACAAGTCTATTTATAGGATTAAATGGTAATTTATGGTTCTTTTGAGTGAAGTATGACTTTATTGTAATTGAAATATATTTTGTTTAGTATTATGACTTACTGGTACTTCAGATTTCTCATTTGGTGTATTAGAATTTGGTGGTATTTCATAATGATGTCTTGGGGTAGTATGTCTTTGTGGTAATTCAGAATTATTTCTTAATAAAGCTTTAATTAGTTGAAACATATGTGGTAGTATAGTATTGTAATACTTCGAGAACTACCATGTTGTTTGTTATTTATATGGTTGTTGTAACTTGACTCACTATTTCAGGGATGTTTCATCAGTTCTGGCCCGTTCAGTGAGATGCTACCATTGTGCAGACGGACCATTGAGCTACTATGTTGTATAGTTATTGTAGCATTACCTACTATTGCAAAAATGTTTCCTCAGTTCTGACCCATTCATTGAGGTACTGCTGCTTTGCAGACGGACCAATGAGATACTATGTTGTATAGTTATTGTAATATTACCTACTATTGCAGGGATGTTTCCTCAGTTCTGACCCATTCACTGAGGCACTACCGCATTGCAGACGGACCAGTGAGCTACTATGTTGTATAGTTATGTGGTTGTTATAACATTAACTACCATTGCAGGGATGTTTCATCAGTTCTGACCCATTCAGTGAGGTACTGCCATTGTGCAGACGGACCAATGAGCTGATACAGGAGGTTTTCAGCAACCCAGATGTGGTAATGGGAAAACTCGTACAAAATATCTACCTCACCAAGCTACAGGTATGTCTTATTTATGATGGGTTACAGTACTAATTACGGCATTGTCATATTGTGGTGTAATATTAATGCTACTAGTGATTAAACTGTTCGTATTTAGTTTAATATAAAATTTTCATTTTCTGACATCTTTATATAAAGATTTAGATTATATTTAAATTGTTGAAAAGTGTTTTCTGCTCTGCTGTATTCGTATGCTCCCCTAAAGGTTTTGTGGGAGCACGTAGTCGCCTCTTTTTCCATCCTTACTTTTCTTGTCAGGAGCATAAAGGGGACTTCAGATAGGGCAACCATTACTCTAACTTTATCTTTTAGTAAATACAGAATTATCGCTCTTTGTACACTTAATTTATATTACATGTTTACCAGACATCTCTTGTCGGCAATGAAATAGACAGTAATTCTTCGTTTAATTAGTAGGCAGCAAGTTGTTATTGCTTTTGGCCTTTGTCTAAGCATGTCACTTATATCATATAATAACAAGTTTTATTGATTTGAAAGGACTTAAGATAAAGCGTCTTCTTCGTGGAGCGTCCATTGGTTCTGCCGATCTTCTTGTTTATAACAGTGGAGTACCAACTGTAATGTTGAGGGATAGGGATATCATCATTGCTTGTTTGGTGTATCAACATGTGGTGCATTAAAGAGCTGATTTCTACTCAACAGTTTTATGTTGTTTTCAACAAAAAGTTTCGTCTATAGTGTGCCCATACAGGCAGAGGGACCGTACACCTTAGGATAACACAGCAAACTCCCAATGAATTCCAGTTCCATTCTTTCAGACTTTCATACAGAGTAAGCTGGACAAACAGGCGGACCCAGAACAGTACCTCAAGGACTTCTTTGACATCTACACACGGTAAGCTTATCATGTATTTAAAACAAAAAATCCAGACCTTAATTATTGCTTTTATGTAGGCTGTTGATACAAAATAGGTACATCAGGCTTCAACTTAACCCTTAGCCTGCTAAGGGTGACTACAATAGCCTTTGCGTCCATTGTAAACTCAGATCAGTAAACTCGCAGGCTAATCAGGTTTTACAATGTCCGGTTGCTCATCAGCAATTTTTCCAAAACACCCCTTTGTAACATAAATGGAATGGTCTAAATCTAAAGAAAGAACAGTCCATTATACATTCATAGCGGGCTACATGTTAAATAAGTAATACCAGATAATTATTTAGCCAACTATTTGGCTTCAGCTCTTTTGCTGTAGGTACTAGTTTACATCCATCTTAATTTGCATATTGGTTGTATATCTAGGTGATGTGTGAATAGAGCATTTTGAAATGAACATTTGTATCTCCAATCAATGTGTGACCTAGCCTATTGACTTGATAAGTTTGCTATTGACGGGCAGTGTTCTTGACTTCTAAACAGGTGAACTACTTTTTACAGTACACATATTTCTTTTTATATTTTCAGAACTGCAAAGTTGTCCAGTGACCTGTCAGAGTTCAAAATCAGCAATGACAGTTCATTCTTACCCAAGTTAACTAAAGTCATATTCCAGAAACATCTGGATAACTACATAAAGTAAGCATGGTATATAGAGCATCTTATGAGTGCCTTTTCAATATTGAATTTATTACACACGTTGGATACAGCATCAATTTTATTCAATGAGTTTAATAAATTCAGAATAAATAATAAATAAGTATGAAACCAATGTAATATTTTATTTACCACATAACTCCAAAAATTCCACAAAACTATAGCTGCGTATAACTATCGTCTTGATATGATGACGTCGTATGTTTTGTTTGATGACCTTGGGTCGGTGGGCATGCATGGTCTAGTGGTAGCAGGCTTGTTAAAGGTACAATGTCCGAACTTTTAGTCTATTAAACACAAAATAATTACGTTGACAAACATAACACACCAACAATTATTGAATATTTACTAAATGAAACCAAGATTGTTTGACCGAATTCAATAGCGGTATATAAAAAAAGAAGAAGTACTGCTGCATGGGGTTGAACTCGTAACCCACACTAAAATTACACTCCCAGGTAATAATAGTCGAAAGTCGCAATAGTCAAGCTCGCTACCAACCGAGCTAACTGGTCCAAATGTATTACATAAGAGATCAAATATATAAAAGCTAATGCGTTAATGGATGTCATGTGATCAGCAGAAAATGTGAAAAAAACTCTTCTTTTTTTTTCAAACAGGAATGTATTATTACAGGCTTATCTGGGTCTATGCTAGTGTTTTCATGTATACATTTCACTGAATAAAAATCAGTTATTTGGCTATGCTCAATATCTGCTTACTTACGGACAGTGTCCCTTTAATGGAAGGTCGCAGAATTTTTCATGTATGACCTTAAGGAAGTTATCTGCTTCTGATGCTTTGTCCTTCGTCCTGGAGATGCTAACCAAACAGTTTTATGTAGATCTACCGGGGTCTATCCTCCAGGCATGTAAGTTTTCAGATCAATCGATAGTATAGTAGTCCCAAATTACTCCGTATTCTCTCTTTCGGGGGTGGCTCTTAATAACATAGATTATGTGTGGATGAGTCATCAAACAATTCAAATTCCATATATGCCTGCCTTGTGAGATAATATAAATAATACAAATACAGGGAAAAAGAAACTATATATTGTATATACTGCACACTTAATTCCATATATATTCCAAGGAAATCCCAAGATGTTTTGTAAAAAAAGTTACAGTTAGTTAGAGAAAGGACACAACTTTGATGTTGTAGATGTTTTAATCACAGTACATGAAACAAGAAATTCATAAATGTTGAAGTTCTTCTTTGAAAAATTGAGCCTGTATTCAACGTAATGAGTGCAAAATTTTGCATCATAAGTTTGCTCACATGTACTCTGTTAATAATGAAACTTTGCAGGAATACTATTTGCTGTGTTACATGTTGTTTTAGTATTTTTTCCGAAAGGAAAGATCTTACGTAGCCATGTACCATTGGATTAACAGCAGCCTGTTGTACATACAATATATAGCGGAAATTCCCGTGTCACGTTTCTTTTTCCTTTCAGTATACACGGGTTTATTCCAATCACATAATTTAGCATTTCAAAATAAGTAATAATAAACATCTGCTACATTTTGTCGTCCATCTTGATATAACTGCTGAACAGTTTAGCATCCTTGTACGCTTGTTTTGGAGGAAAATCAACTGTATAATTATTAACTTAATCTATTTTCAGTTTTGAGATGAAGTACCTTCATGAGAGGTGTGGGGCCATACTACAGAGGTACTATGACAGCAAGGAACATCAGAAGAAACAAATCCAGTCTGGAGGGTGGGTACCACTTCTTTGGTTACAATAGATGCCACCTTGTCTGCTCTGTTAACATCCAGTCTGGAGGGTGGGTACCACTTCTTTGGTTACAATAGATGCCACCTTGTCTGCTCTGTTAACATCCAGTCTGGAGGGTGGGTACCACTTCTTTGGTTACAATAGATGCCACCTTGTCTGCTCTGTTAACCTGATGGCACTCGTTCATTTGTGGCATATACCTGTGCATGCTCCTTTTTAAGAACTTTTGACTTAAATCTTGAAATATACAGTTATCAAGGTTTAAAGTTGGTGCTTTTAATTTTATTTTGGGAAGAGATATTGCTTGGTTAATGGTCTGCTATCACTTTGCCATTGAACAACATTTAAAACCATTAAATGGTTGATATACTTTTTCAAAATTGAAAAGTACAGACTATCTTACCCTATTCTAATGCACTTTCACCAGGGAACAAATCTAAAGCAGTCCAAACGTTCAAAATCATCGTTTGAATGTCATTCCATGCGGGCCACCATCTTTATTGATTTCATGTCCGTGTGTTTGCATGTTACTATGACGTCAGTCAGTGAAATGTAATGTTGTATCTGTCATCCAATCAGAATGGGTCGTTAATCTCAACCATGTTAAATTTGCAACGATATATACATTTATACATATTTATATGTTGCACATTTTAATGACACCCAATCAGAATACAGAACATTCCTGAAGTGCGTTAGAATACATGTTTGCTAAAAAGTAATTTTCCATTGCAATATTTACTTTGAGCTTTAAAATATCTGTATTTGGTATATTTGCATTTATGTAGCTATCCCACCAACAACAGGCAAATTTTACATCATATGTAAACCGTGTCTAAACCTACCGATGACGAGGTATATATATAACTTACATATTTTGAGAATCCAAACTCTATAGACTGGCTTTAACCAGCCAGGCCAAACCCCAAAACTGGACCGTCGAATTAAGTTACCAACTCATAATTCATTTTACGCATATTCAATCACGGGTATTTAAGAACCTGTGAATAAACTTTTAATCGGCACATATACATTATTTTATGACCTGGACAGCTGGATAAGGTTTGGATCAAGGTGTAATGTTGCCTTTATTTGGCAGTCTAGTTGAATTAACCTTGTTATACCATCAGACAACTATTGAAACATCATTTATCTGAAGAGAACTTTTATGTATGCACGAAGCCATTGAATAGGGATCGTTTATTGTTTTAAAAATATTTTTTTTTATAATTTTAGAAAGTGGTGCCATTTATATTTGAAGTACTTTCATTACCATATGTAGCTCCATGGATCAGGAGGATCAAAATGAGCTGTTATGATCACTATGTGTCTGTCGCCCATCTGACAACATTAACTGAACAGAATCTCACAAACTACCAAACTGGTTTTTAACCAGAATTTTATGCGGTGGTCCAAGGGTCCTACAAAGTTGTACAAAACATGTTGATTTTCCTTTCAATGTATTTTACTATATGTTACATATTTTACACATATTTAAACTTTAAATATCTTCTTTTCATGAGCCATTCAACATATTTTCACAGTTGTTTTTCAGAAATGATCAATATGCCTAGAAATATATATGAAAAAAAAAGATCTTGTTAAAAACTGCAGACTAATAATAATTATTTTTTGGACCTGAAGAATCAAGTTGTACAAATGAAGCCATTGAGTAAACTGCCCAGCCCGTTTGTATACAGAGATGTTTACTCGAGCACAAAGTTATTAAAATTAAAATTTTAAAAGAAATAATATGTTGAACTATATACATGTATATATTAAGGGACTGTAAGCATCTGAAGATGAGTGTATTTGTTTTGTGAGTATAATTGTTGGAATTCAGACTTAATCAATGAAAATATGTTGACATATGGACATGTTTTAAGTTTTAAATTGCATTTATTTTTATTATATTATTTTTTGTTTTATTTATTGCGTATGATAAAGTTTATAGTGGTATTACCAATCATTGATGTTCATGCTGACTAAAATTACTTGACAAATACTTATACAATATACACATGTCTGTGTAGTCACATACAATATACACATGTCTGTGTAGTCACATACAATATACACATGTCTGTGTAGTCACATACAATATACACATGTCTGTGTAGTCACATACAATATACACATGTCTGTGTAGTCACATACAATATACACATGTCTGTGTAGTCACATACAATATACACATGTCTGTGTAGTCACATACAATATACACATGTCTGTGTAGTCACATACAATATACACATGTCTGTGTAGTCACATACAATATACACATGTCTGTGTAGTCACATACAATATACACATGTCTGTGTAGTCACATACAATATACACATGTCTGTGTAGTCACATACAATATACACATGTCTGTGTAGTCACATACAATATACACATGTCTGTGTAGTCACATACAATATACACATGTCTGTGTAGTCACATACAATATACACATGTCTGTGTAGTCACATACAATATACACATGTCTCTGCAGTCACATACAATATACACATGTCTCTGCAGTCACATACAATATACACATGTCTCTGCCATCACATACAATATACACATGTCTCTGCAGTCACATACAATATACACATGTCTCTGCAGTACTTATACAATATACACAGGTCTATGCAGTACACATACAAAATACAAATGTCTCTGTAGTCACATACAATATACACATGTCTCTGCCATCACATACAATATACACATGTCTCTGCAGTCACATACAATATACACATGTCTCTGCAGTACTTATACAATATACACAGGTCTCTGCAGTCACATACAAAATACAAATGTCTCTGCAGTCACATACAATATACACATGTCTCTGCAGTCACATAAAATATACACATGTCTCTGCAGTCACATACAATATACACATGTCTCTGCAGTACTTATACAATACACACATGTCTCTGCAGTCACATACAATATACACATGTCTCTGCAGTCACAAACAATATACACATGTCTCTGCAGTACTTATACAATATACACATGTCTCTGCAGTACTTATACAATATACACATGTCTCTGCAGTACTGATACAATATACACATGTCTCTGCAGTACTTATGCAATATACACATGTCTCTGCAGTCACATACAATATACACATGTCTCTGCAGTACTTATACAATATACACATGTATCTGCAGTACTTATACAATATACACATGTCTCTGCAGTCACATACAATATACACATGTCTCTGCAGTCACATACAATATACACATGTCTCTGCAGTACTTATACAATATACACATGTCTCTGCAGTCACAAACAATATACACATGTCTCTGCAGTCACATACAATATACACATGTCTGCAGTCACATACAATATACAAATGTTTCTGCAGTCACATACAATAAACACATGTCTCTGCAGTCACAAACAATATACACATGTCTCTGTAGTCACATAAAAAATATTCATTATAAATCATTCAATAAATAAAGACTAGCTAAAATAGTAGAACTAAACACAAGCAAAAAGTACCTATCGAGTTTCTGCTGTATCATGTACATAGTGGAAAAACTCTGGTCAAGATTATACAAAACACCTTCACTGACACGTAATAATTATATTGGCGAAATGGCTGATACTGGGTACTTATTTTTTTGTGCCGCATTGTTTTCAAAAAGTTGCATTTTCTTAATGGTTTGGTTGTGATTTAGTGTTGCATGTCATCGAGATTCAAAAGTGTTTAATTAAACAACTTGTATTTGTTATCACACTATGAGAAGGGTATATGTTAAAAATATGTTTAAGGATCCATGTCTCAAGTGAGAATTTGAGTCCTGCGATCAGTCTGTATATTCAGATCTGTTCCATGTTCGGCTTATCTATGTAAATTGACAGAAATGTCAACATTAACCTTTGGGTACTTACCATTCATAAACAGAAATACTCCTACTGTTTCTTGTCACTTTAGCTGGTCACATCTATGGAATACTCAAAGTTCTTTCTATTTCAATGGACTTTTCCCCCTCTACAACTGTTTGATCATTTATATTCATTTGCATGTTTTGACCATCATTTTACCATTTTTCTGTGACATTATAAAAAATATTACCTCATCTGCAATTTTTTGCCTCAAGCAATGGTGTTTCAGTAGTTTCATTTCTTCTCATTGATATTCATAATTGCCAGAAATCAGTGATATTTCACTGCAGAATCAATGGTTAGGCAAATACACGGTCAAGCAATGGAAATACAACAAGGAAGCTTGGATTCAAATATAAATGTCTTAAAATATATCAATTAAAAATGTGGATGTAGGAAACACGACCAACACTGCATTGATTTATCACTTAGTTTTGGTCCATCAGGATGTCTAAAAATGTAAGTACTTTCCTTTACCCTTCTCATGTTAAATACTATGTTTCCATTTTGACACTTCTAGACTGTCTGAGCTGAGAAGAGACCTGCAAGCTAAGATTGCCAATGTGAATGTGAACATCAATATTGGACCAAGTGTGGAGAACTACGGCGGAGAAACATTCCTGTCCCAGGAGGTCTCCATTAATGTACTACAGGAGACTAAACTGGCCTTCAAGAGGTGCCAAATGGTATGCCAGATGTATTTTATCACACAGTTATGCACATTTTGACCTGATAAAGGGGTGGCATGGTAAATATTTGCTCTTTGAGGAAGGTGACTTTTGCTTAATCAGGCTATTATTAAGCAGTGTGGAATACCTTGGCATTTATTGTATGTAAAGTTATGTGACATCTTGAAAGGTTGTTGAGAAAAAAGTATGGCCGCACCAATATCAGCATGACATTCATAACCTACTAAACAATTTAGAAAAAGTGGATAAATCTTTATCATAAATAGAATATTATGTAAGCCTAAGGGTCTTTCACTACAAGTTTATTAGCTTAGCAAGGAAACACAAAATGTCTCAGCAGAGCCTCGTCAGTCTTTGTTTTTCTAAACCTCGCTAACGTTAATGAAATTGGTTTTACTGACAAAGTATTCTCTATGCCTTAAGACAATGAATCCATTGGTTATATATCTTAAATAGAGGATCTTACATAAGTACTCATTCATTATTGAATTTATTAAACGAGTTGGCAAAATGATATAATGTGAGGCTCTTGCCGAGTTTAATAAATTCAATAATGAATGAGAACGAATGTTAGATTCTATTTATCACATAACTCACATATCGACTTTTATTGCATTTTGCCTGTAGCTTTAACACGCGAAACCGACATAAACCGTGGGAATGGGGTCATAGTTATTATCGATTATTTTGACAGCACGTACTAGGCTTATTTGCATAGTTATATATCTAGTTTATATTGAACATATAGAATGGTGTTATTCCACTCCCACGTCATAAGGTTTCAGATTTCCTTCAAATGCCTTCAAAATGACGCACAGCAATCGGGATTCCTTTTAAACTCGTGGCATCTCTTTACTTTCTCTACATAACTTGCATTTTTGCGAATTATTATTTAAAAAAATATATATGACTAGTATATCAATAGCAAAGTGATATTGGTGAGATAGCTTAGGTAGCAATTAAATGTTATAAACTGTCATTTTTACCTTTACTACCCAAAGTTCCCTTATGTCATAGTCTGTGTACTTATATGTTATATATTATTTGCACATATGCCATACATTATGTACACAAATGTTATACATTATATACACATGTTCTGCACTATGTACACATATGTCATAGTCTATTTTCAAATATATACATTCTACACAATGTCACAACTGTCAAACTATGTACACATGTTATAAACATTGTTCACGTATGTTATAATGTGTGTGATGTGTTACAGCTGTCAGCCAGTTCTGATGTACCCAGTAATGCTGTGAAGATTCTTGATGTTCTAATTAAGTACCTAGTTGTAGAACATATAGATTATGCCAGCGAGCTAGGACTTCAAGGTAAGTATGTACCCTCATAAACATTATGCCACTGAGAGAATATGTAAAGTTTAGTTTTCCCGTACTCATCTGATATTTTAAGTTTTGATTAAAGGGACTCAGGGGTTTTCATTTGTTTGTCTTATTCTACCATACGTTTAAATACATTATTGGTGCAAAATAATCAACAGTTAATAATATGCAAAACCAATTTGCTTTATACTATTCTTATGAATTAATATAAATGATTGAACAAATGCAAGTAGAAAAACTAACAGGACGCCGCAAGTTTTAAAAAAATCAAGATTGCCATTGTGTCCCTTTAGTATTTCACTATTCATTACACTTTTATTCTGGAGCTTTATGAGTATGAATGTTATTAAAAAAGGTATGATAAGGGACAAAATTGGCCCCCAATATTGAAAGTTTTAATGCACAAGTTTTGAATATTTAGTTTAGCTACAAATGAGCTGAATCAATATTAAAACTCGTTACTAGTACGTTTGAAGGCTCTAAATGATTTTAGGAGCCTCACAAACAAGGTCTTTTTCTTTCAAAAAATGACATTTTTGTTCATTTTCAGCAGTTTTCGATCAGTTTTTGGTCTTGGAAATTCAGAGCGCGCCCTCGAGCACAGCTGAATTTTTGTTGAAATATGTACTTGATAGGGATGCATCATCAGCCAAAAAACTGTGTGTGCTCGGAGGTGCGCTCTATTATTTTAGGATCAAAATCTTGCCCAGAAAGGTCCAAAATCTACAAAATGTAACAAATTACCAAAAATGCCGTTTTTTGAGACCCTATTAATTCTTCTGGATAAATAAAAATATATTTTGAAGATAGAATATCAACCTGCACAACAGATTATATTATCTTTTTGCATTTTGAATATATTGGGGGCCAAAATAACCCCTTTTCATACCTTGTCCTTTACTGACATTTACTCATCTTTACAGGCATTCCAGTGTCAGAGCCCAAGACACAACCACAGATATATTTCTTCGATACCGTGTCACAGGCAAACACACTCTTCCATTTGTTTGAGAAACAGTTCATGGACAGTGCTGTCCCTTTGTTCTTGTAAGTATAGTTAACAGCTGCTATAGAGGCTGCAACCTGTACTTTATAATGCTAGTTTTCCGCAGAATAGTGTTGAATCAGGACATTTTTGTAGGTCGTTTCTGTTACCCACTTTCAACTATTTAGCCATGGCATGTTTTGACCAATGTTTTATATACCTGTCAACATATTTTGGAAAGTAAGATTATGTTTGTGTAAGATTTGATTTAAAGCATAACTCTGTTTGTCTGATTGTTTGAAGTAAGTTTATGCACAAAAATCAGGAAAAAAACACCATGTGACAACATATTATTGACTAGGAAGTAATTTTTGCTACGTTTTAATGGCATCGCTTTTGTGTGTGGCTAGTGCCTTTTTTTTTTAGATTCATCAACTTTTTTTACTTGTTTTAAATTAGCAGCTATACCATAATCGATATTAAAAAAGCATTTGCATTTGTATGACCCTATTGAGCTTATTTGGCCAATATTCTATTAAAAAATAATTCTTAAATTATGTTTTATTTTTCATAAAAAGAAATATATATATAGATCTCTATATATATATATATTTTACTAACCATAGATCTACACCGTTATATGCTGAATGTCTCCACAAGAAGCGTGACCTACGAGAGAACATGGAGATGAAGATAGATACTGGTTGTGAACGTGCCATCACGTCAATCTGTGGCTGGGTGCGCACCATCCTCGCATCAGAACAGAAGAAGAACGACTTCAAGCCAGATGACGATTCAGTTCTGGCTCAGATGGGCACTCCTGTTAGTGTTGATCTTCTTTTTACTGAAGTGGGTCTCCTTGGTTGAGAGGGTAAAGACGCTGCGTTTGAAAACTTCTCGCCTCTTGCCACTGCGTCGAATCCCACTGGGAACTTGACTTGTGAGAAATTGTTGATTCTTACGAATGCAGGAGGTATACAGTACTGGTTCTACCCAGGAATAAGTGGGTGGTCTGTCTCTGCCACTAAGAAATCGACAATCATACATAGCCTTAAATGTTCTGGAAAAACAACATTAAGACTCTCAACAAACAAACAAACAAACAAATCATTTTACTTGGGCTTGTGGGTGGGGGTGTGAAATCATATTTTTTTAGTTGTCTATTGAAAAACAGTTGATGAAAATGGTTTGTAATATAATGAGAAATTAAAGGAAAAAACGGTTTCATTTTGTGTTTATTTCGATACAAAGTCTATCTTCAGATGTAATTTTTTAATTATTCTTTATTTTCCAAAATGTTGCATTATAGTAAGTATATTGTCCAACTCTTTACTTTAGGCATGTGCCAAAGTGGTGAAGTTTTTGACCCAGCAGCACAACAATATTCGTGACAGCCTGGATGGCAAGAACATTGAGGCCGTGTTACTGGAGCTGGGTACCAAACTACATAGAATCCTGTACGACCACTTGTGTCAATTTACGTATAACTCGCTAGGTAAGTTCCTGATTACCAAACTACACAGAATCCTGTACAACTAATTGTGTCAGTTTACATATACTCACTAGGTAAGTTGGATACCAAACCACACAGAATCCTGTACAACTATTTGTGTCAATTTACATACAACTCACTAGGTAAACTGGATACCAAACTACACAGAATCCTGTATGACTATTTGTGTCAATTTACAAGAAATTATAACCTCTATCCTCAAGGTATGTTAAATACCAGAGGTATCTTTGAAATAATAAGAATAGGACACTGTTCCTGGATTCCTATGTATCCTTACTCCCTCTCTGGGGTAGCTCTAAATAGCCCAAGATAATGTGTTGATGTGACATTAAATTCAGGTCACCGTACCTGACCTTGACCTACTTAATGGATTTATTCTGGTCAACAGTTATGTCAAACATAAGACACATTTACGCCCACTTTCTAGGACACTTTAAGGCATAGAGTTTAAACTTCCTGCATTTGACATAGTCTTCTAACGTTCTTGCATAGAAACCGTTTGATGAGTAATGAATGTAGGTCACCATGACTGATCTTGACCTACTTAATACACTTAATGTAGTTAAGAGTTATGTTTAGCTTAATTTCTAAGCACATTAATACCAAAAGCAGGTCACTGGCTGACCGTGGACTACTGAATTGACTTGCTCGGTTTAGCCACTATCACACACTGTCTAGCTCAATCTCTACTTGAATACTGGGATTAATTATTCTGCTGTTGTTTGACTTACCCATCCTGCCCCTCCGATGCCTCGACATAACGACTATGGCCAATAGTATGATTTATTCCTACCATCAGTATAACAGCATGTGACCTTGACCTTTTTTCAGGGTCCTTTGATAATTGCCCCAATGATTTTCTTTTGTTTAATCTCTTGTTTAATCTTCAAAATTAACTTACTTTCTGAGTTAAACCAAAATAGCACCTTGGTATGCTCTGGTCGATAACAATTAACACTGTAATTATAACATTGCTTTACAGTTGAAAACAATAAAATAATATTCTATATTTGCAGGTGCTATGTTGGTGATTTGTGATGTGAACGAGTATCGTAAATGTGTCAAGGAATTTGGGCTCCCCCTGGTGTCTCAGCTGTTCGAGAAACTGCACGCTCTCTGTAACCTGCTAGTTGTTGTCCCAGAAAACCTGAAACAAGTTTGCAGTGGGGATCAACTTGTAAGTATTTTATTTGGTCATAACTTTTTGTGTAAAGTGCACACCATTGCCTCATCGATTTCGGAAACTGGATATTCCATGGTTACGGAAATCAAGGAATTAGTACCGAATCCTTGGTGTGGTATGGAGAAGATGGAAGCAATATATATAAGCAGTATATTTAAGAAACTAACCTGCACAATAATGGCAAAATTACTCTACAAAACTATCCAGGTGCTCAGGTCATACAACAATGTCTTTGTGCCAATTAAAAGTATAGGTTTATTTACGGGTTCTTAAATACCGGTGATTAAATATGCGTAAAGTCAATTTTGAGTTGGTAACCCTATTTTGGGGTTTGTACGGGCTTGTTAAAGCCATTTATATTGTACAGATTGGATTCTCAAAATATGTAAGCTATACATGTACCTCTTCGTCAGTAGGTTTAGAAACAGTGCATATCTGTTGTAATATTTACCTGTTGATGGCGGGATAGGGACTTTAATAAATGTATACATTATGTTGCATGCTTCGATGTGAAAACTCATTGGATAAAGTTCATTTGAGAGCCTTGCATCATATAATTTGATATAAACTTGTTTAATACATTTAATATTAAAGAGGCACTTATGTAAGATCCTATATATATATGCAGTATATGTTAAAAGTATTTACTCCTGTGTAAATGAATGTTTACTTTTTCATATTTCAGTATGTGTAGTAATATAACACCTTCCAAAATGATGTTTGGAAAGAAATTACAAATAACCAGTTGTAAATCGCTGTTACTATACACATATATTTGGTTGATGTATTTCCGATGTTGTTTAATGTTGTATACTTTGCCTCTTGCTGTCACTTTGTTAACTGAGTGAATAAAGTGTTATTTTATTTTATATTTACTCTGAAAAATTCAATTACTTTCTAGCAGTCCTTGAGTGATGTATTAGTCTGGCCTGCAGGTTATACGGTAGTGTTTACAAAATGATAGAGAAGTTAACAAAACTATCAATTTGTTAAATCGTTTTATCTGTATTACTAAAAGTATTTCTAAAAGTATTTCTGATGTCCGAGATTATTAACCATATCAACTGAGGTTCAGTAATTTCTAAGAACACCTTTTCTTACCAGTTTACCAGTTTACGTAATGTCTAAGAATCCCCTTTCTTATCAGTTTACCAGAGTCGACGTAATTTCTAAGAATCCCCTTTATCAGTTTACCAGAGTCGACGTAATTTCTAAGAATCCCCTTTATCAGTTTACCAGAGTTGACGTAATTTCGAAGAATCCCATTTTCTTATCAGTTTACCAGTTTACGTAATGTCTAAGAATCCCCTTTATCAGTTTACCAGAGTCGACGTAATTTCTAAGAATCCCCTTTATCAGTTTACCAGAGTTGACGTAATTTCGAAGAATCAGATTTTCTTATCAGTTTAGCTGAGTTTACTTAATTTCTAAGAATCCCCTTTTATTATCAGTTATTCTAAGTGTGTAACTGTATCTTGTTGATTGGGTTTGACAGTTTCCAAGGTCTCTCTGTTATTATAGCTGCAGTGCCTATTCACACAGAGAATTGTTTCAAATGTATAATGACTTTTGTAAATGTTTAACTTTTGAATATCAAGAAACCAGTGCTCAGGCTGTCAGTAGACATTACCGACATTTGCGATTATTTTATTATATTGTTGATTATTTGATTTTTTTTTTGATAAATGGCCAGTGTGGGCACAGAGGAACTATATACCATACCTCTGGTAAATGATGTTTGTCTGTTGTAGGCTGGCCTTGACCGGGGTATCTTATTGTCATTCGTACAGCAGCGTGCAGACTACAAGACGGCCAAATTAGCAACATTGTTGAAGTGATGGAGCTCCAAAAAGAAATATTAACCTAGTCTTGTCGGTTTATAAAATAAATCCTTATATATGTTTTGTCAGCTGCATAAAAGAGGTTGACATTTTCAGTAATATTTTTAGGAAACTTGGTTGAAACAGTCATCACTTTGTGACTCTAGTCTTTAACTTCTGTGATGCTTCATTACATTTCAAACTCTGGTGTCCATGTATATTATCCAAAATGTTGAAATCCTAAAACTTGTCCATGGTCCCCAAGCTATATTTACAGATTGAATTGGATACTTTGATTGGGGTATGAAAAAACATTTGTGATAGTGTCAAGTTTGTGAAGCTCAAAGGGCTATCGATAGCTTTAAACAACCCACAATTTTTTCATACCCCAATGAAAGACTTTTAAATGTAAAATTCAATCATTATATTTACATCTTTATTTTACCGGTTATTTATTTACGGTCAAAATAAATTCGGTAAAATACTTAAAACCAGTCTTTTTCAATTGCTGTTGAAACGGCATTAAATGACAATAATGCTGAACTAATAATTTTCTGTCTAGTTGATGGAAGCCAAGGCCAAGTAGCAATTGTTTTTTATTGAGAAATGAAGTACAACAAGGCACATGCAGCTGAAATATAAATATATAGACAATGAAAAGTTTGCGGCAATGTGCAATAATGTGTTTACGGCTGTATTGCTGGTGAAATATTGTATAAGTTATGCATATGTCGTTTGCTGTTGTGTTTTCTGTTGAAATAAGATATTGTTAATAGTTACAAATAGTTTTATACATTTAATCTTTAAAATCAAAGTTAAATGTCAGTTGTGATAACATAATGATAGAGCGCATTTTAATTTGTAGATTTTTATTATAATGCGATGCTGCAGAGGATCATTGCTTCTTTGAGCTAACGTTTATTCCCATTTTCAGACTAAAATTTAATATTACCTAAATCATTTTGCATCTGATAGGAGAATATAAATATGTAGTAGAACTTTTTTTTACCTTAGTTATGAAAATAGGTTCAAAAAGACAATCGAGCGTAATGAAAAATGCAATCAACCTTGTGTTCAGATGATATAAAGTTATCCCAAACATTTAAAAAAACTAAACTTATTTAAGATTTTCAAATTTTCTGCTGCCCCTGCTGAAAAGGATTTATATAAATAAGACCTATCAAAATCTTTAATTTAGGAGGTTTGTGTTAATTGTCATCGCTACATTATGTGTTTGGTGTACATGGTGTTTGCCTATGTTGATCAGATATCACTGTGATATAAGATTAATGTAGACTATTCATTTTTTGTGAGATTATTCTCTTTTTTTATATATGTTATCATACAATAAATGAAAATAAATTACTTCATTGTCATGTTCTTTGTGGGTCTTCTAAAATGTTTTTCCAAAGAGACTGGAGGTATTATGGGTATCATTCCAAGTCCCAATAAAATCACAATAATGTATTTTATTTGCATATTAAATGTGGCTAATGTAGTGTAATGTAATGTAATGTATGATTTAATTATTGTAATAGTTGGTCTGGTAAACTAGACCACATGGCTAGTTCTTGTTGTATTAATTGATATGATGGGTTAAGGTTCTTATAAATTCATTCTTGTTTCGTGATCGAATACACTTTAAAGGGACACAGGGCTATCATGAAGTATTTGAAATGGGTGTCTCGATTTATATATTCAATATCATTTTTACTTTTACCCTGTTGACATTTAAATAAATTAAATTTTAAGCATTCACTATTTCGTCTTATTATACTATAATTTTTAATATATGACTGGTGCAATAATATCAAAAAATAATAATATATATGCAAAAACAAATGGCTTAATACATTTCTTGTAATTAACAATAATGATTGAACAAATGCAATTTATGTAGAAAAACTAACGGGACGCCGCTAGTTTTTAAAAAATCAAGATTGCCATGTGTCCCTTCAAATTATATGTAAAGTTGTTAGCAATATAATTGCCATTTTAATACAATAATATTTATGATTTACCTACAAAGTTGGGTTTTTCAAACCAAATATTGTCATAAAAAAGCTAATTGAACCAAAGGTAACATGCAGCTTAATTTAATGCATATACCAATTTTCATATGAAACTGAAGCACATTATGAGGGTTTTCATTCAGAGTGACACTAGTAACTCTTCCAGATCGCCTCCAGTCCCTTTAATGTACCATTTAAATAGTGCCCACAACCCCAAAAATTGTTTTGCTCAAACAGGGCCCCTTAGCAGTAAGTTCTTTTTAACTTTACCAATCATGTATTATAATGCAGGAAAAGCTGTCACTACTAAATTAAGTAACTACTAAATTAATTAGGAAGATACCTCGCCAGCCTTTGGAGGTGGATAATTTAAAGAAACTAACCAGCCAAGTAACGACAAAATTACACTACAAAACCGTTTATCATAACTATCTTGATGTTCAGGTCATTTTATAATGTCTATGTGCCAATTAAAAGTATAGGTTTATTCATGGCTTCTTAAAATACCCGTGATTTAATGTGTGCAAAATGAATTCTGAGTTTGTTACTCTTTAATTCGACATTCCAATTTTGAAGTTTTGCCTGGCTGGTTAAAGCTGTTTATATTGTGTCTGTAGAGTGTAGATTTTCAAAATATGTAAGTTATATATATACCTCTTCGTCAGTAGGTTAGGAAACGCAATACATGTGTTGTAAAATTTGGGTGTTGTTAATAGCGGGAAAGCTACTTTAACAGTGTCTGGCTGACCCACGGCAATGTGTAATGTAGCTATGTTCCATTCAGTACATAGCGGCAATTCCCGAGTTGCGGTTCCTTTTTCCTTTAGTACATATATATTTGTTAACGACCTGGTGGTGTCAAAAATTCAATGGTTCATGTGTGTCTCTATGAAAGTATACGATGTATTCTGTCTTCGTATACAGGAGTTATAGATATACCCTGCTGGTTAAGTTCACGCCATTCTGGTACAACAAGATCATTCAAAAGTCTTTGTATCCGACAGAATTCTTCATCTTCACGGCAAAGTTGGTCCAACTCATCGCGTGGCAACCCTGGTCTACGTTTTGCCTGTGCCATACAGAATCTCACTAAACACAACATTTCCACCATATCTCTCCTCCATCCATACACAAAAATGACGTGTGGAGACATGTACATCAGCATCATGGTGTCTCTCAGTCTGTCACATCTCAGAAGGAGACTTCCCTCTTCATGTATCAAGTTAGACAACAGCGATATCAGTTGTCTTTTTGTGAAATCTAACTTTCCAGCCAACAGATTCCTCTCGGGGATCATATAATTGGGGAGGTAGTTGACTTCAACAACACTTTTTAGAAAGTTAAGTGACTGTACAAGCCTCTGAATTAATAGTTCCTCTCTGAAATGTTCCTGTGGGTTGTACTCTGACATCCATAGAACAATATTTTTCACTTTGTATGATGTAATGTCTTCACAGACGTGCTTGATGATGCTTTTGACCACAATTTTTAGCAAAATATAAAGTTTGGTTTGAGTGTCGTTGAGATTATGAATCAAGTGGAGTTCTGATCTAGTGTAGCAGATCCTCCACTCTTTGTAGCAATGTTCACCACCTTTAAAACCAACTGGCACAACATGGGCTTCCATACGTGATACGTCATGAAGGAGTTCGGGAGATGGCCAGCCATACTGACGCGGTCTTGTAATTCAGGATTGTAGAATATCTGCACAAGAATGAATGTACCAAATCACAAGACATATCAGAAGTATAGGGTGTAGATGGTCCACTTATCTCCTCTAAATGCGCATTATATTTCTCAACAACTTGAACAATGTCTTGTTTCACCTTTTTAACAAAAAAGTCACTGGACAAATAGATATATCCGGACTCTGACTGAAATAATGAAGCCCGTAACTCATTTCTAATACTCCTGCTACCAAATCGCACTAGTTTAAGTTGTGTATACCCTGGGGATGTGTCTCGTCTGTCCATGTGAAACACTGTCAGGTTTCTCACATTTGTAAGGTTGTGTGTGTCATCAGCACAAACAACATCACCAGGCACAAGCATCTCATCTCTGTCACTCTCGTATGGAGCTGCGAGTCCTTCTGCCTTGCTGCCAGCCGTGATGGTGTGTACATTATTTACAGGATTGAGTATATAGGTCACATGTTTGTTCAGTGCATCATACGAACACACTCTGTACTTGATCATGTCCTGACTATATCCTAAACAGTTTAATGACCTTGACACTATCCTGGAATAGTCTTTCTCAGACTCCATTATTGCTTTCAATAGTTGTAATATTTGTATTAATATCTAATGCTATTGTTTGTCGTTATTGTAACCGAAACTATATTGTTGTCAAAATATCGTACTGATTAGTAAACATCAGAACTACTGACAGTTGTTCAGACTATAGACATTACTCCATTATCCAGTCGAAAACAGGAGTGCAACATCACATCCTCTCGGAGTCTTTAAGCATGTAGTATTGTATTTTCTTACGTTATTCTCACTATTATAATCCACGCACATACGACCATTATGTATCACGACATGTACGACCATTATATATCAGGACATCTCTAAGTATTTTAATTCTGCAACTTCTGAAACAAAAATTGGCAATAAATCACTATGGGTATAATATAAATAAATATACAATTATTTTGGGAGTCTTTTTTTTCTGTCTGTACTTGTGTACGTGAATCCTATCAGAAAATAATGTTTTATTTTTAAAAACTCAAAAGATGGGTCACTATTACCAAGTGATATTGAATGCGTTTATTGCTACAATCGTAAAACATTGTGTAGTGTGTTTAAACTACACATATTTCATGCCGATTTAAAAGTAATATTTTTGTTATATTTATAGTATTGTTAAAATTACTTGTTTTATTCGTTTATTATTCTACAAGACTCTTCCTCATTCTTAAATTGTAATGAAGAGAATATAAAATATATGAAAATTAGCAGTTTGGTAAAGATCTGAATAATAATAATGAAGTTGCAAGAGTGTTCACAAGGCAAAAGTTAGCGGACGACGACGGACAACTGACAACTCGTCATCCCATAAACCCTAGGGGGTGGCGGGTGGGATGGGGGATTTGAATACTAGTGACAGTTATCGTTTTCGTAAACAAAATCTTCATGTTCAAACACACAACGATTTCTTTTTATAAAGCACAATGTCCCATCCTAGCTCAACTAAATTTGGGAATTGGTTTCCTTATAGTATGTTGTAAAGGGTTGCTTAAGTAATGTTGTCTTCCGCAAATTCTGGGCTCCCATGGAACCCAAATTGTGACGGCCCATAAAATGTGCAATAAAGGCAGATCTAGGTTTGCATGTAAGCTGGTGTATATATATATAGTTATAATTTAGGTTTGGGATCTTATATAATTATGCATCTTATTTGCAGTTACATAGAACGTCAGAATAACAAAAAAAACTGCATAGGAGCCAATTTATTAGGCTAGTCGGTAACCCTGTCTTCACCACCCTTTCTGTTGTATTTTGTCTTTTTCATTGAATAATTAATTAAATATTGCTCCTTGTTTGTAGTACAGTGCGGACCTACGATGCCATTGCGTTTGGACGCTGTGGTTTCTATAGGACCCTATATCTCATATTGCAACTCGACATACATGAAGCCAACTTGCTAGATAAGATTGACCGTTGTGAACCCAGCTTCATATAATCTTCATGACTTTTTAACCTTTTAGTTGTATGTATCTTAATGCAGTATCCATGCTTGAGCCCATACAGCCTGCTGATGCGGTGGATAGCACTAGTGTCATGACATCCAGAGTACCCTGGTTCAAACCTCACCGGCGCCAGTGAATTTCGTCGGTGTGTTCTTGAGCAAGACACTTGCCCTTTCCCTCATCCGTTTGATGGGGACGTAAACCGGGCGGGCTCGTGTATCGCATTTTTTCCTCTCCGATCACGTTAAAGAAACTTAGGACTCTTTTCGTTAGTAGAAGTAGTGCAGGTTACTAGGTTCCTATGTATCCTTCCCCACTCTCTCTCTCTCTGAGGTGGCTCTAAATAACCTTATATGTGTTGATGAACCATTAAACAACATTCAATTCTGTTTCTTTAAAAGTGCATATGAAAAGTATCACCCACAATATAAAGGGTAAAACTATGCATTTTCACAAATCATTTTGGAGAAAATACTCATACTGGGATCAATGATGACCAGTTAAAGCAATACAATTCTTTGTCATTGTTGGCATTGTTACCCCTTCATTAGCAATAAACCTTCTTTTTAGATACCTGTCATTCAAGTTGCACTTGCGTGCGCAAAGTTGCACTTGCGTGCGCAAATAAAGAGTTGATGCTTACTAACAGTCCCAATCCTAGGTTAATTCAATACTATAACTCCAATATGAAGGACATCACAACCTATATAATTAAGATACATATCTTAAGCAGGTGCTCTTGTAACAACTGCACTGATACTAACGAATAGTTGCTATGGTGAGTGGTTAGTTTGTACAGTGGTCTGGCTATTCCCTTAAATTTTTCTTTGCCGATTCTATGGCGTGTGTATCACTGAACAATCAGTGTGTATCACTAATGCCATGAACGATTGAACGTTGCATACTACATATTTTCCTGAATCTATACTAGCAATCCCTACTTCATATAATACTATCATTTAAATCATCATAGAGAGGATGTAAATTAGTGATTCGTATAAGTTTAGGCCTACACATATAATGTAAACAATATGATTAAACTAAATGAATAAACAATGTGTCAGTAGTGGGTGGGGTAAATTGACTTACAATTTGAAGCAAAATGGAGATTTTAAACAGGATTCTATCCTAAACAGAGCTTATTTGCTCTTTATATAACTAAATGAATTGTTACCTTAATTGCATCGTTTAAAAATACCTCAATAATTATTCACACAAGCATGACATGCAAAAATGAACATAAAGCAATTAGATGAAAGCGCTACAATGATATTCTATTAATGTTCGATTTTTTTATATAAGCTACCTGTTCCAGATTGCTATCATGGAAAAACGTAATCTACATACATTGTTCTTTTCAAAAAGTGATGGTAGAATTTGTCCCTTGAGATGGTAACAATATCGAAAATTTTGGTTCCTTGCTCAAGGCCTAATAGTTTGATTGCGTTTATACACGAAAAGGTTTTTCAATAATATCGTGTCATACCTGCGCACTCACATAACTGCGCGCTCACATGCTCTCAAATATTTAAGAGCATGTACGGACATACTATATATAAGAGCATGCACGGATATACTATATAAGAGTATGCGCGGACATACTATATAACAGCATGTACGGACATGCTATATATGTAACCATGGTCTTATTGGGATAAATTCAACAACTCCAAACCATGATTTAGGGTTCTTTATATACGGGTAATATAAAGCCTGCAATATATACAAACATCACATTTAACAAACAATTACAACATGAATGACATTGCAGCCATTACAGAAATACGTTATCTACAAATGCTGCAATTTCATTAATATACCAAACAATCGAGAACTCACCAGACAAATCCATATTTAGGTTCTGCAACCAAATATTTACCAAGAATCTAATAGCTGTAGAATATATAAAACTACATTCTCAATCAGACCTTTACAAGTCTATAGATTACTACTAAAATATATATTATTACATCTCTGTACTGAAATAGGTGTTTCTCTTAGAGAAGGTAGGCAAAGACCGAGTTAGTTAGAGTTATCATGCAATGCAGTGTTAGGGGTGACCTAAGTTTTTCACTCACTCAATCCTGTCAACCAAGCTGTATTTGTCCAATAATCAGTTTGTCAAGACATACATGACATGACAACCGTATACAATATAAATAATACATTGACCTCATGATAAATGGTCTCCTTAACTTTTACAGTTATTACTCAGTACTGTGAACATAGCCAGTTATCTACCTGTGGAATAAGGGACATAAATATGAGTAAACATACTACAGAGAACTATAGCAGTTGTCTCCCTTGAACCACTATTAAAGGCACGGCTACATATTCACCATATACCTGTACCTGGTTATACACACCCCCACCAGACTGAAATTCGTTCCTGAATTTCTAGTGGAGTTTACTCCAGGCCGGCTGTCAGACTTATTTTCATACTGTTTCATGCTAACAGACACGGTCCTGGCTCCCGGACAAGCCCCCAAATATAACAGGTGGTGAAAAAATCGTTCCTCAACCGGGACTCGAACCCAGGGTCTCTGGTTTACCGTACCAGGGCTCTAACCACTGAGCTACCCAGGTTACACGGCTTGGAAACGATATTTCACCATATACCTGTATCCGGTTACATACACCTCCACCAGATTGAAATTCGTCCCTGAATTTCTAGTGGAGTTAACTCCAGGCCGGCTGTCAGACTTATTTTCATACTGTTTCATGCTAACAGACACGGTCCTGGCTCCCGGACGAGCCCCCAAATATAACAGGTGGTGAAAAAAATTGTTCCTCAACCGGGACTCGAACCCAGTGTCTTTGGTTTACCTACCAGGGCTCTAACCACTGAGCTACCGAGGACACACGGTTAGGAATCGATATTTCACCATATACCTGTATCCGGTTACATATATATAAGAGCATGCACGGACATACTAAATAAAAGCATGCACGGACATACTATATAAGAGCATGTACGGACATACTATATAAGAGCATGCACGGACATACTATATATAAGAGCATGCACGGACATATTATATGAGCATGCACAGACATACTATATATAAGAGCATGTACGGACATACTATATAAGAGCATGCACGGACATACTATATAAGAGCATGTACGGACATACTATATAAGAGCATGCACGGACATATTATATGAGCATGCACAGACATACTATATATAAGAGCATGTACGGACATATTATATGAGCATGCACAGACATACTATATATAGGGGCATGTACGGACATACTATATATAAGAGCATGCACGGACATATTATATGAGCATGCACAGACATACTATATATAAGAGCATGTACGGACATACTATATAAGAGCTTGCACGGACATACTATATAAGAGCATGTACGGACATACTATATAAGAGCATGCACGGACATACTATATATAAGAGCATGCACGGACATACTATATAAGAGCATGCACGGACATACTATATATAAGAGCATGCACGGACATACTATATATAAGAGCATGCACGGACATACTATATACGAGCATGCACGGACGTACTATGTATAAGAGCATGTACGGACGTACTATATATAAGAGCATGCACGGACGTACCATATAAGAGCATGCACGACATCCTATATAGGAGCATGCACGGACATACTGTATAAGAGGATGCACGGACGTACTGTATACGAGTATGCACGGACATACTGTATAAGAGCATGCACGGACATACTATATAAGAGCATGCACGGACATACTATATATAAGAGCATGCACGGACATATTATATGAGCATGCACAGACATACTATATATAAGAGCATGTACGGACATACTATATAAGAGCATGCACGGACATACTATATAAGAGCATGTACGGACATACTATATAAGAGCATGCACGGACAAATTATATGAGCATGCACAGACATACTATATATAAGAGCATGTACGGACATATTATATGAGCATGCACAGACATACTATATATAAGAGCATGTACGGACATACTATATATAAGAGCATGCACGGACATATTATATGAGCATGCACAGACATACTATATATAAGAGCATGTACGGACATACTATATAAGAGCTTGCACGGACATACTATATAAGAGCATGCACGGACATACTATATATAAGAGCATGCACGGACATACTATATAAGAGCATGGACGGACATACTATATATAAGAGCATGCACGGACATACTATATACGAGCATGCACGGACGTACTATGTATAAGAGCATGTACGGACGTACTATATATAAGAGCATGCACGGACGTACCATATAAGAGCATGCACGACATACTATATAGGAGCATGCACGGACATACTGTATAAGAGGATGCACGGACGTACTGTATACGAGTATGCACGGACATACTGTATAAGAGCATGCACGGACATACTGTATAAGAGCATGCACGGACATACTATATAAGAGCATGCACGGACATACTATATAGGAGCATGCACGGACATACTATATATGAGCATGCACGGACATACTATATAGGAGCATGCACGGACATACTATATAAGAGCATGCACGGACATACTATATAAGAGCATGCACGGACATACTATATATGAGCATGCACGGACATACTATATAAGAGCATGCACGGACATACTATATATGAGCATGCACGGACATACTATTTAAGAGCATGCACGAACATACTATATAAGAGCATGCAGGGACATACTATATAAGAGCATGCACGGACATACTATATAAGAGCATGCACGGGCATACTATATATGAGCATGCACGGACATACTATATAAGAGCATGCACGGGCATACTATATATGAGCATGCACGGACATACTATATAGGAGCATGCACGGACATACTGTATAAGAGCATGCACCGACATACTGTATAAGAGCATGCACAGACATACTGTATAAGAGCATGCACGGACGTACTGTATAAGAGTATGCACGGACATTCTATATAAGAGCATGCACGGACATACTACATAAGGGCATTCACAGACATACTACATAGGAGCATACATGGACATACTTTATAAGACCATGCGTGGACATACTATTTAAGAGCATGCACGGACATACTATATAAGAGCATGCACGAACATACTATATAGGAGCATGCACGGACATACTATATAAGAGCATACACGGACATACTATTTAAGAGCATGCACGGACATACTATATAAGAGCATGCACGGACATACTATATAGGAGCATGCACGACATACTATATATGAGCATGCACGGACATCCTATATAGGAGCATGCACGGACATACTATGTAAGAGCATGCACGGATATACTATATAAGAGGTATTTAGGAGTGAATTATATTTACTCTCCTACGGTTTGTAGAAATACTCGATCCTGTTTCAGTATGAAAGCAATCACGCCATCTGGGCATTATACATTAAGTCTTTTCTTGCATACCGGACAAGGATATCCGTTATTTTACCGGGGCTAGATATTTCCATCTCAAGATTCTGGATGTAGTTGTCTGTATGTCATGGACGGATAAGAAACAAATGCAGTAACCTGAAATGTTACTTGTTTATAAACACAAGACGCCCAAGTGGGCATGTAGACGATCTACTGGTATGATGTGATTCAGAGAAGATGTCATTTTTAACGTTTCCTATAAACTCTATGAAAATTCCTTAAATTTGACCTAGTTTTAGCCATGGCTTCCATCTTGGTTATCCAGTCACTGATATTCATCAAAGCAAAACGAGTGTTGCACATAATCCCTCCCGGACAATATTTTTCTGTTGTAGTTATCCAGTCACTGATATTCATCAAAGCAAAAATAATATTTGTTGTTGTTTTTTTGCTTTGAAAGAATTATGAAAATAACATTTTGCAAAAGACATATCTGAGGGGGATTTCGTACAGGCTTTTTTTTTTGTCCACCCTTGCAAAAATATCAGGGAGGTGGGGGGTTGGGGGGATGGTGGGGGGTATGTCCACCTTGTAAAAAGTTCAGGGGGTGGGGGTGTTGTCCACCTTGTAAAAAACATGAGGTTTTTTATGTCCACCTATACAAAAATGAGTAGGTTTTTTTTTGTTCGTTTTTTTTTTGCCCCCCCCCCCTCCCCCCACCCCACCCCACCCGGTGGCAAACCATTCCTGCAAAAGTTTATCATAGAGCGTTTTTTTCGTGGAAGGGATTCTGTCCTATCTTAAAATATATGGGAGGGATTATGTCCGGGTGGTTGAGGGTGGTGGGGATTTTGTCCATACACCAGGGCTTTATATGACAGGGCTTTATTTAATTATCAGCCCAGCTACACCAAGCAAAACAACAGCATGCATTATTTTCACAGTATAAATTTGCATATTTTTTTTTAAAATGTCTTATTCAATGCTTAAAGGGTATGTAGCGACACAGCCAAACCATCTTTATTATTGAGAGTTTTGAAATACTTGAATAAGGGTGAAAGAATTATCAAAATCGGATGATAAACAAAGAAGATATGATCATTTGAAGTTTCTGTTGAAACGGATATGGAAGCGGCCATTTTGGGAGCTATGACATCCCGGTTCTAAATGACCATATATGGAATATTTATAAATATGAAAATTTACTGATATATAGGGAAAAAATGACATCAACTGTATCGTTCATTTGCAGTGATTTTCTTCGTTTTAAATGATATTTATCAATATTCCATATATGGTAATATGGAACTATGACATCATAGTTCTAAAAATGGCGGCTCCCATATTCGTTTTAGAACAAGCTTTAAATGGTCATATATTTTTTGTCTATCATCCGATTTTGATAATTCTTTCACCTTTTTCTAAGTTTTTCAGAACTCTCAATAATAGAGTTTGCTTGGCTGTGTCGCTACATTCTCTTTAAGATGGGCCAGTTTGCATTATACGCAGTTGCATTGATATATATTTAGAAGTTTTACAATAACGTTTACTAGCTGCTAGTTGAGATTTTTTTGGATTATTTCATCTTATTTTGTTATTTGTAAGGTTATAAATGGTTTTCTTCTTATTTTCTCCACAAATATTCCTCTCATATTGTGCATTGGAATCTTACATTGAGATACTAGTAGTCGGCCAAAATGTTGGAGAAAATCAGCATCTTTGGCTGTCATCATTATTACATGTTTGTGTTTACATTCTTGTTCTATGTGATTTATATTGTGTGTGTATTCATGCAGCGTACCAATAACAGTATTGTCTTTATTACAATGTTTTATGGTACTTCAGTGCATCCTATTTATACATATATTGTTTATTTGAATTAGGATCTTCGACAGTACACACTTGATCAAATAAAACCGTTATTTTTTTCATTTCTTAGTATTTTGCCTGAGTGATTGTCAGAGATCAGGGCTTTATGATTTAATTATCATCTCAGGAGATCAGGGCTTTATATGAGATATAACTACAAACAGGAACCTATTATTTAAAGTTTTTACATTCGGTGTATTAATTAAAGTACTTTCTGTATTACATAGTTGGTGTTATTATATCTCACATTTAAACTCCCATATAAAATGCCTAAACCCTGTGTCACATCATGGATATACAGGTAGAGTATGTAGATCTATGGTCACATACATCTCTGCAAATTGGAATGATGACACTGGTGTAGCTTGTACTGGGTCAATTAAATCTCTGTTTATTGGAATGGTGACACCTGTACAGTGTCACATACATCTCTGCAAATTGGAAAGATGACACTGGTATAGTCTGTACGGTGTTAATTAAATCTCTGTTTATTGGAATGATGACACCAGTCCTGTGGTATTGTACAGTGTCAATTACATACCTGCAAATTGGAATGATGACACCTGTGTACAGTCTACATAAAGTGACAACCTACAAGGGCATTTGAAGCAAATTGCAGCTATTTAACCTGCAATTTGCAACAGTTGCCTTAGAAGATCGTCAAGAAGGTTGGCAACCAAGTATGACACTGGACACACCTGTGATTCTTGACCAGATTCAGTGACTCCTAATACACACTTCCTTCGGATTGGTCTTTTCAATAAGCTGGGAGTGGCTTACTTTTTTATTCGTTTTTTAAATAAAATCCCCTGATGTTACTTATCATTTAGATGGTTCATGGCTTGTGAAATAAGTTGAAAGAATTTTCATATGACTGTGGAATAATCACAAAGAGACAAAAATAAAGACTTGGTTAATTAATGAACTCTCTTCTGGTGTGGGACAAAACAATTAAGATGTGATACATTCTCACTGAGGTGATAACAAATTGAATAGCTAATCAAATTTTAATACAGACGCTTGGATTACCTGAATCAGCCGATTAATAAAAACATTGTTAATAGACAGGAAAGGTGATAAGAGAACCTGCTGATATATCAGCATAATTAGTGCAAGAAATCACCAATACCCATAATAATATAGCCTTAGGTGTAGAGAAGACATTATCGAAGTGATAAGGATTAATTTAGTGAAAACCTAAGTGTGATAATCTTTTACCACCTGAAAACAGAGTATATATCAAACAGAAATGGATTACATTTACCATTATAGTGAAATTGAGGAAGTGATCTCTACGTTTGTAAACAGGAATATTCAAAAGAATCTTGACAACATGGATCTTGAGGTGATGTCTGGTAGTGAAACAAATACATCAGAAATCTCCAATGACGAGTTAAAGTGTTTTGGAATATCATAGAACAGCCAAGTGCAGCAATTGAGTCAGATTCTATAAAAGTTAAACGTGAAGATATCGGTAGTTGTCATTGGAATTGTGATAGTGGAATTGACTCGAGTAATTCTGACGATAAATGTGAAACCAATGACAATAACCAAGATAGTGAGAAAGACATTGACGAGTCTGAAGCAGAACCTCTATACACCACAGCAGCAAAGGATGAAACTATGAAGGTTAAATTTGTACTGACATATTTCTTTCATTTTGACGAATCTGAACAAAGTGTTTGTACCAATGAAGAATCGGTGTCGTGGAACTTAGGTTCAGAAGGAAGTGATGCTGACGACAGTTCTGATGTAAGCGATACTGACCTACATGAAAATAAAGATGACAGTTCTGACACTGATCTTGAGACGACTCTTTCATCCGATGACTCCGCAGCCACCGCTCTGAATAACAGCATGTATAGTATTGTGACTAATAATGTGACTGCTGATAAAATAGACAAAGCCACTTGTGATTCTGGTGAACTCAAAAGATATGCTGGAGAAATTTACAACTGGAAAAGCAAAACAATGAGACAAAGTTTCAGAAAACGCCTCAGTAAAGTGATCCCTTGGTTCAAATACAAGTATACGTTGAATTAGCTTTAAAGACAGTTAAGAAAGGCTATAGACAAGTGACCTTAGAATAAATTATTATCGTGTACGACAAAAAAAATAACAATTGGAAACTTATATATAATATAGTCAGAATATTAAAGTGCAGTTTTATCAGTATAAGAAACCTTTATTTGAAATGTCCTGTTTCTATTTAAACAACATCAGAAGAGTTATTTAACTTAAGTGAACTTGGAGGATGAGTTTCTGGTCGTATATTGGTGTAAAGTTATATGGGAAACAAAATGCTAATACTTGCTGTGTCTCTGTTTATATTCTAAGTTAAACATTAATTGTGCATATATATATATTTGAAATGTGCTGATAACTGTCATAATCCATTAAGTCATAATCCATTTATTATGTTAATCATTCTTGAAATTGAAAATTATGTCAATAAATTACTTTATTACAGTATAAAACAAACGTGGTTACCTATTGTTTGCATTAATTTAATGTACATGTAGGGAACATTACACAAGAATGTCTTTGACAACTAAAAAAAAAAAAAATTCAATAAAAATATGTTTTTCTACATAATTAAAAATTTCCTTAATTAACATTCATATCTTTCTCTATAAGTAGAGACTGTCAAGCACAAGCCATTGCAAGATGGCGTCTCGTCTCTATTTGAAGGATAGAGGGCAATAAGAGGAACCGTAACTCTGTCTTCATTCAAATTAGAGTTGTTGCCCTTTGTAACTTATGCTTAGTATTCTTGTCCGGAAAATAACTTCAAAATTACTTCACTGCCATGAAACCACATACAACATAGAAGATAATGAGATGAAGTGCAGAGTGCAAGAATATTATCTCTGTCTTCAATTAAATAGAGTTATTGCCCTTTGTAGTTGTATACTTATAATTTTTGTTCGGTTCATAACTTTAAAACTATGAATGACACTGCAATGCAACTTTACCAAATGATAGGGCAATGAAAGTATTCTCAGAACGTAAGAACCATAACACTGTTTTAATTTAAATTAAGAGTTATTGTCCTTGGTAATATTATACTTATAATTCTTGTCCGGAGCATAACTCAAAACCTACTAATAGGATTGCAATGAAACTTCACGCAATAATAGAGGGCAATAAGAGAGAGTGCAGAACACAAGAACCAAAACTCTATCTTCGTTCAAATTAGAGTTATTCCCATGGTAATTTTATACTAATAATTCTTGTCCGGAGTATGACTCGAAAACTACTAATGGGACTGTAATGAAACTTCACACAGTGATATAGGGCAATGCGAGGATTTGCAGAGCACAGAACCATAGCTCTATCTATTGCCCTTTGTTATACAAAGCACCCAATTCGGGGAGCATCCATCAGTTCTACTGATATTCTTAATTTCATTCAACAACCACTGGCCACATTTGAAGCAGTATCCATTTTAGTTTAATAGAAGATAATGAGACGAGATGAATCTTGCACAGTAGATATAGTATTTTATCAAAGTTAATTTGAAGTCAAAATTTAACTGTCAACCTCGTACAACCAGGTGAATGCATGAAATACCGCCACTTGCTTTGTCTCGTTTCTTTTGTTTAAAAAGGGGTGACAAAAACAACAGCAACAACAATATCAGGTTTGTAAAACTAACCAACAAAAAAATACGTACTTTTGTGTAAAGATTACATGGTGTAGGGATTATGGTTTACCCTAGTGAATGGACATACCAAGTTCGAAACAATACCTTTGATGGTTTCAGATATATATACATAGCTTCCAATAAACTGTAACCAAAACGTTAACAAAGGATGAATTACTAAGTTCTTTTGTCATTAAATTTACAGGCCTGCCAAAACTTGTTAACACAAAATATGGGGATTTTTAAGATTTAAAGCGCGGGAAGAAGATTTTTAAATGGAACTTTGGAGCGCGCGACTTAATTTTCGCACTTATTTTTTTAAAGTGCAAATTTAAATTATTTATGGAATTAATACAAGTTGATGCATTGTTGGATAGTTATAGAAAATAGTAATTAGATTAGAAAGACTTGCTTTAATTTTACCAGAACTTTTTTTTTTTTTTTAAAGTGCACTTACTTTTTTACATAGTACTAAATGCAAATACAAAGTCAACTCTTATACAAATTATCATCATCGTACACAGAAACAGCTGTTATAGTGGTTACACGAGGAGTTGCTAGTTCCTCCCACTTGCTATTTCAGTTAGGTTGACCAATTAAAGAAGCAACATACATATTGATGCTGTTATTTAAAATTTGCTAAAAAACACGCAAATCGTGAAAAGGGTACTTGTTATTGCAGCAACTAACTTGGAAATGAGAGCATTTTACAATCATTGCATTTCGAATTTGTCAACAGTTTTAACTGATTAAAAGACTAAATCAGCCGACCTTAAAACCGAGAAGAAAACAAACAAATAAACCTATTGATACATGCGTGTTTGTTAATTACTCAATCGTTAAGCCAATAGAATACTTAATCCAACGATTGTTAATTGTTCACTAATGTAGTCGAGGTTTTACCAGATGTTCTGTAGAAAAGTTAAAAAGATAATTTTGCTCACTAAATGAATCATTTACATGTACTATATTGTTATCCTCACAAACATTATCTAGATTGAAAAAAATGAACCGCTTGATAATTGCGGGTTACTCAATTTAATTCAATTTATATTAAAAGCATAAACATTTTACAATGTCCATCGCCATCAGCACTGAGACGGTAATACATACAAGACTTACTAAATACAAATACACACATATATTCAAACATGTTCTGGAGAAGAGCATGAGAAATATTTAGATATGAGTAAACAAATTTAAGGATAAACACGTATATATTATTGAAAGTAATTATAGCATACAAGTTGTTCACACTTCACTGGTATGGCTCGAAACACTATTAAATATTATTACTAAGCCGCAATGCTAACCATTATACTACGGCGCTACCTTTCAAACCTCTTTGCAACATTGCCTTTATATCTACCCTGTGTTACCTTGCATCACGTGTAACACCCGTTAGCTGCTGTATATTTAAGGACTATTCTAATACACCCGCACTATATAGCTAGTTTAAAATATCTCGTTATATTGAACGATATATCTCTGTAATTTTTGCAACGTTAGGAGAATAAGCATTGCGCATTCCGCATTGTAACGTAGGCAACGTTAGGAGAGCAAGCAAAGCAATGCGAAAGATTTCAGATGTGTGCGCTATTTTCACATTTTAAGGGTATTAGAATAGAAATAGAACATCGTTTACGGTGAATTATCTTAATATATCACGGTTTGTCGTTCAATTGTAAACAATAATTTCACGTGAAAAAGTCTCGGGTTTAACTGGGGTTTAAAGATCTTTAAATATGTGAACAGTGGGGTTTGGTGCACCCTAGAACCTGGTTTATACCCCAACGACATATTTGCCACTGACCGTTGCACGGCGGTACCCCTGTCATCAAACCTGTTATGATTGTGGTGTCGCATAATTCGCTACTATGTGTCCTGGTAGTTGTTGTTTGTTTTGAATGAGTCGATTTTGATGGCTGATTTATGTGAATGCTACGTTTTCTGTTCGACTGTTGTATCTACCTTCTTCAAATAGTGACCATGTCATTGCTGTTACATTTGGCCCTGCCCCGTAGAGAATGATAACATGTGAATTATTGGTGAAGTTATGGTGCAATACAACAGTGATACATATGACTACATACCTCTAATACATAGACTACTAACTATGAACAATATGATATTTAATACAGGCAATGTGCGTATATAGGACTAATGCAGTTTGGACACAGGGAAGTAACTGGAAACTAAAAAGTTAACCTATGGGCTATAAGGAACATATGGACAAAGGGAAGTAATCGAATATTAACGTGTACCGGCGACATATTTATTTAGGCTACCAACGATTTTCTGCCAATGCATTGTTTTTCTACAATTACATTATTATAAATATCAATCCACATGTACATCTAATAGTTAAGTAACGTGTTACGAGTGACCATGCATGAACAATAAACAATTTGCTTTATACTGTTCGGATAATTAATATTACTGATTGAACAAGTGCATCATATGTGGAAAAACTAACAGATTAAGATTGCCATGTGTCCGTTTAATGAAAGTGTACCAACTGCCTTTTCAGATCCTTCTAGACTGAACCAATCCGGCTAGCCATTGGGTGCTAGACAAACCGCATCAGCTTCAAACTATAATTAGGAAATTATTTACAGTGGGGACCCTAAACTTAAAGGGAATGTAGCGACACAGCCAAACAAACTCTATTATTGAGGGTTCTGAAAAACCTGGGAAAAGGTGAAAGAATTATCAGAATCGGATGATAAACAAAAAAGATATGACCATTTAAAGGTTGTTAAAAAATGAATATGGGAGCCGCCATTTTTAGAACTATGACGTCATAGTTCCATATTACCATATATGGATTATTGATAAATATCATTTAAGACGAAGAAAATCACTGCAAATGAATGAATTTTTTTTACTGGTGATATAAATCAATATTGCCATTAAGTATTATATACTTTTCATACAGTTGCTGTCATTTTTTCCCTATAAATCAGTAAATTTTCATATTTATAAATATTCCATATATGGTCATTTAGAACCGTGATGTCATAGCTCTCAAAATGGCCGCTTCCATATCCGTTTCAACAGAAACTTCAAATGATCATATCTTCTTTGTTTATCATCCGATTTTGATAATTCTTTCACCCTTATTCAAGTATTTCAAAACTCTCAATAATAAAGATGGTTTGGCTGTGGCGCTACATTCCCTTTAAGATGGAGAAGGAAGGAGGCTATCTCCCGCTTGAAGGTTACCAAGTCGGGGCCTTAACTTTTGTCCATGGCCGTAAGTTCCACAGTGGTACGGTGCGTGAGGAAAAAACGAAAGTTGTGTCAATACAGACTTATACTGTATGTTCGATATGTCAGCTTTGTCTTCGGGTTCGTCAAAACTTCCCCCCTATGTGTTTTCAAATAGTCCAAACGCTCCTCCACTCCCCCACGTCCTCTGGTTAAAATGTCCCCATTTTGGTCAAAACTTCCCCCTTATGTACCTCCCCCCACCCCTACACACACACACACACACCCTCACCCTATTAAACAATTATATGTTTAAAGTTTATATTATAATATTTTCACAAGTGTTTAAAAACGAAATGTTGACTACATTTTGTTTTTGACAAATAATAAAGGTAATTATTGCTTTTATAATGTAATAAATCAAATATGATTCAGAAGAGCATCATCACAACCAGATTGTCTGCTAAACATGAAAGAAGCAAACTAAAATGTCCAGTTTTTAAGCATAGCAATCGCTGGTATCACCTCCCTCGCCACATTGCTAAGAAATTGGTGACCAATGGTAGCCTCAGGCTGCCATTGCTACCATAAACTACCGATATCCGTTCAGAATTGATTGGTTGCCAATTGTAACGTTGGTACCCATTGGTTACCGTTGGTGACCATGTTAACCAGCAGATAACCAACGTCTACCTGGTAGTTGAGTATTTTGCAGGCCATGATCAACTGAATCTTAGCAGTCGCCTGGTCTTAAGTATTCCCCAACCTAGGTAGTCAAGCATGTCTGTAACACTGCTGATGTTTTATTGTTGTGGTACTTGTTGGTAGTGTACGTAGTTGCTCGTCTCTGCACCACCAATCTCTATCTTACTCTGGGATTGTTGGCTTTCTTCACTGTCTTGTCGATATGGTGGTTCCAGGAGAGGTTGGGGTTAGTATCACTCCAAGACATTTAGCTGTATTTACAACCTCTAGTACTAGGCCTTTGAGTATGTAGTCAAACGTGACTGGAGAAAGAGAGGTGCTCTGCTGACTCTAAGGATGCTGCATTTTTTTGATGGAATAGCATGCACCATGTATGTCCCCACCCGTCAAGTCATCCTGTAGCTTGGAACTGTCCTCTGTAGTCTTGATGGCTGCGTGTCAATACAGACTTATACTGTATGTTCGATATGCCAGCTTTGTCTTCGGGTTCGTGTGAAGGTTTTACATTCGTAGCATAATCCCGAAGAATGACGGGATTGGCCGAGTTTGCACGATTGGTCTCCCTACACTGGTACCTCTGTTACGTATTTTGCTAAATTTAGACCTAGGGGACCAGTTTACCGGAATTGCTCGAATCGCACGAGTTTCACGGTCAACTAGAAGGCTGGCCGCGCAAACGTTTTGACGCACAACTGAACTTTCTTTGTAAAATTGGTAGAAGTACAGGCACAGGTAAATATAATGAGGTCCACACCCATGTTCGCCGAGTGTGCAGCTGCGTACTCATTGTCTGCACAAATAAGAATTAAAAACTAAAAAATGCAATAAAAACAAGGCATTCGCAACATCTCGTACACTGCTTCGCAGCATTTTTCGAATGTAATACCAGTGAAGTAAGAAGAGACTTCACTGGTAATACGCAGATTTCCATATTGGTTATGTCATTGCGCCTTAGATTCCCGCCAAAACAAATTTGCATTCAAAATCAAAGTGATCATTCAAATGTTGCAATGTTATTCCGATTGCTCCATCAATAGTTTATTTACATGAAAGCACTGATAAAACCTTCATCTGCATTGTAAAAAAACAAACACTCAACGCAAATTATAACACGTGTGGCTAGCGGCCATATTGTTTACATAGCAAAGTGCACTATTTTCTTTACCGTAGCCTTCCGGCGATCAAAATGTAAAATATTTTGAACATACCGGTACACACGAGGTAGGACACCGAAGAATGAAGGGACTGGCCGAGCGGTCACGATAGAAAACTCAAACAAATGCAATAAACTCAAGTGGGAGTGGTATAAAGAAACAGGTTTTCTTATTCATTTTTCCATGAAAATTAAAACAATGAGATCAAAGGGTGGATAATGCCAGAATAGCTTGGAAATGGAATATCCAAAACACCTACTATTAAGAATATCTTTTGACGAGGGTTTCAGCTCTAAAATTGCCATTCAGTGAAAATCCGCCGGAAAATAAAGGTACCTCTTCGTCCCCATCACCCAGGAGACATTCAACTTCAAGGCCAATAATTGCATTCGCACACTAAAAGCGATAGATACATTGTGTATACATAATTATACAGTTTTATATACACTTTGCAGGCCTGTAGCCAGCCCTGAAATTTAATCGAGACAAATCCCGTCTCAGAAAAACATGCTATTTCCTGCGTTTAAGGTAGCTAGCGGGGTTACTCGGGAATAAGCAAAATCGCGTATATTGTGACAATGTTTTACCTGTGTGTAGGTTATTGTTTCTGCTTTCCATCAGTACTAATGTTATATTGCTTAATTAAATGTACTAGAATTTAGTCAAAAGTTAAAAGAAATCACATCAGTTGGAAGCACAATGATTTATAAACGTAATGCACGTAATATATTAGAAAAACAGCTATATCTCTTTATCGTGTGTGCATTTCTTTACGTAAGGGATACCACGCGGCGACTACAAAATTGGGAGGATTTTTATATGTTATCGCGTTTTTACTTAAAAGTAAGCTTGGTGACATATATATTTTTCTATGCCATCACATTCGTTAAAATTCCCCGCTTTGATAAATGTAAAAATAAATAGAGGTCGTCGAGTCAGATTTTTATCAAATAAACTTTTAAAGTTTATACAAAGTATTAAAGGGACACATGGCAATCTGGAGTTTTATATCAGGCATTAAAATTAGTACAGCGATTTATAAATCCTGTATCATTTCGACTTTAAAACTGCTTGCATATAATTAAATAAAAAATTGGGAATTCTATTTTATTCACTATTCTACATATTTCTTAAATATATTATTGATGCAATATTATCAGAAGTCAATAATATGTAAAAACAATTTGCTTTGAACTATTCTAACAATTAATATTAATGATTGAACAAATGCAAGTTACGAGAAAAACTAACGGGACGCCGTGAGTTTTTATAAAAATCAGGATTGCCGTGTGTCCCTTTAAAATTACGGCGTCGTTTTATAGTTTTCTTTAAAATGACGTTGACGTCACGAGTTTTGACGCGTGACGTTTACTTTGTATTATTATTGTTAACTAATTCAAGATCGTGTGTTCATGTTATTGAACTGTTTAATTCATTAAATATGTTGTAAGAAGTAAAGTTGTTTAAGTTGCAAATTTTACTCGTGTTATTTTATCTGTTTGTTATCTGTTTGCGACCCGTCTTAAACAGCATGTGTTGTCAAAGTTGCTGTTTGGGTAAGATTGATCATTCAAATCGATTCAAATATCAAATCAACTATTCTTTTTATTCGCTCAATTCGTATACATGCCATCATGTGGAAATAATACATACAAACATATATATTAATAGGCACCGCATAGCAAAACACAAAATATTGATTGGAAAATGGTTATGAATATACATGTATTAAATTCAGAAATAGACGGGATATGCAACACATGACTATAAACACACAAACACATCATTTTCATAACTAATCAGTAAATTTTCATATTTATAAATATTCCATATATGGTCATTTAGAACCGTGATGTCATAGCTCTCAAAATGGCCGCTTCCATATCCGTTTTAAAAGAAACTTCAAATGATCATATCTTCTTTGTTTATCATCCGATTTTGATAATTATTTCACCCTTATTCAAGTATTTCAGAACTCTCAATAATAAAGATGGTTTGGCTGTGGCGCTACATTCCCTTTAAGATGGGCCAGTTTGCATTAAATGCAGTTGCATTGATATATATTTAGAAGTTTTACAATAACGTTTACTAGCTGCTAGTTGAGATTTTTTTTGATTATTTCATCTTATTTTGTTATTTGTAAGGTTATAAATGGTTTTCTTCTTATTTTTTCCACAAATATTCCTCTTATATTGTGCATTGGAATCTTACATTGAGATACTAGTAGTCGGCCAAAATGTTGGAGAAAATCAGCATCTTTGGCTGTCATCATTATTACATGTTTGTGTTAACATTCTTGTTCTATGTGATTTATATTGTGTGTGTATTCATGCAGCGTACCAATAACAGTATTGTCTTTATTACATAGTTTTATGGTACTTCAGTGCATCCTATTTATACATATATTGTTTATTTGAATTAGGATCTTCGACAGTACACACTTGATCAAATAAAACCAGTATTTTTTTCATTTCTTAGTATTTTGCCTGAGTGATTGTCAGAGATCAGGGCTTTATGATTTAATTATCATCTTAGGAGATCAGGGCTTTATATGAGATATAACTACAAACAGGAACTTATTATTTAAAGTTTTTACATTCGGTGTATTAATTAAAGTACTTTCTGTATTACATAGTTGGTGTTATTATATCTCACATTTAAACTCCCATATAAAATGCCTAAACCCTGTGTCACATCATGGATATACAGGTAGAGTATGTAGATCTATGGTCACATACATCTCTGCAAATTGGAATGATGACACTGGTGTAGCTTGTACTGTGTCAATTAAATCTCTGTTTATTGGAATGGTGACACCTGTACAGTGTCACATACATCTCTGCAAATTGGAATGATGACACTGGTATAGTCTGTACGGTGTTAATTAAATCTCTGCAAATTGGAATGATGACACCAGTCCTGTGGTATGTACAGTGTCAATTACATACCTGCAAATTGGAATGATGACACCTGTGTACAGTCTACATAAAGTGACAATCTACAAGGGCATTTGAAGCAAATTGCAGCTATTTAACCTGCAATTTGCAACAGTTGCCTTAGAAGATCGTCAAGAAGGTTGGCAACCAAGTATGACACTGGACACACCTGTGATTCTTGACCAGATTCAGTGACTCCAAATACACACTTCCTTCGGATTGGTCTTTTCAATAAGCTGGGAGTGGCTTACTTTTTTTATTCGTTTTTTAAATAAAATCCCCTGATGTTATTTATCATTTATATGGTTCATGGCTTGTGAAATAAGTTGAAAGAATTTTCATATGACTGTGGAATAATCACAAAGAGACACAAATAAAGACTTGGTTAATTAATAATAGTGAACTCTCTTCTGGTGTGGGAAAAACAATTAAGGTGTGATACATTCTCACTGAGGTGATAACAAATTGAATAGCTAATCACATTTTAATACAGACGCTTGGATTACCTGAATCAGCCAATTAATAAAAACATTGTTAATAGACAGGAAAGGTGATAAGAGAACCTGCTGATATATCAGCATAATTAGTGCAAGAAATCACCAATACTTATAATAATTTAGCCTTAGGTGTAGATAAGACATTATCGAAGTGATAAGGATTAATTTAGTGAAAACCTAAGTGTGATAATATTTTACCACCTGAAAACAGAGTATATATCAAACAGAAATGGATTACATTTACCATTATAGTGAAATTGAGGAAGTGATCTCTACGTTTGTAAACAGGAATATTCAAAGGAATCTTGACAACATGGATCTTGAGGTGAGGTCTAGTAGTGAAACAAATACATCAGAAATCTCCAATGACGAGTTAAAAGTGTTTTGGAATATCATAGAACAGCCAAGTGCAGCAATTGAGTCAGATTCTATAAAAGTTAAACGTGAAGATATCGGTAGTTGTCATTGGAATTGTGATAGTGGAAGTGACTCGAGTAATTCTGACGACAAATGTGAAACCAATGACAATAACCAAGATAGTGAGAAAGACATTGACGAGTCTGAAGCAGAACCTCTTTACACCACAGCAGCAAAGGATGAAACTATGAAGGTTAAATTTGTACTGACATATTTCTTTCATTTTGACGAATCTGAACAAAGCGTTTGTACCAATGAAGAATCGGTGTCGTGGAACTTAGGTTCAGAAGGAAGTGATTCTGATCTAAGCAAAGGCGACAGTTCTGATGTAAGCGATACTGACCTACATGAAAATAAAGATGACAGTTCTGACACTGATCTTGAGACGACTCTTTCATCCGATGACTCCGCAGCCACCGCTCTGAATGACAGCATGGATAGTGTTGTGACTAATAATGTGACTGCTTATAAAATAGACAAAGCCACTTGTGATTCTGGTGAACTCAAAAGATATGCTGGAGAAATTTACAACTGGAAAAGCAAAACAATGAGACAAAGTTTCAGAAAACGCCTCAGTAAAGTGATCCCTTGGTTCAAATACAAGTATACGTTGAATTAAATTGAAAGACAGTTAAGAAAGGCTATAGACAAGTGACCTTAGCATAAATTATTATCGTGTACGGCAAAAAAAATAACAATTGGAAACTTATATATAATATAGTCAGAATATTAAAGTGCAGTTTTATCAGTATAAGAAACCTTTATTTGAAATGTCCTGTTTCTATTTAAACAACATCAGAAGAGTTATTTTACTTAAGTGAACTTGGAGGATGAGTTTCTGGTCGTATATTGGTGTAAAGTTATATGGGAAACAAAATGCTAATACTTGCTGTGTCTCTGTTTATATTCTAAGTTAAACATTAATTGTGCATATATATATATTTGAAATGTGCTGATAACTGTCATAATCCATTAAGTCATAATCCATTTATTATGTTAATCATTCTTGAAATTGAAAATTATGTCAATAAATTACTTTATTACAGTATAAAACAAACGTGGTTACCTATTGTTTGCATTAATTTAATGTACATGTAGGGAACATTACACAAGAATGTCTTTGACAACTAAAAAAAAAAAAAATTCAATAAAAATATGTTTTTCTACATAATTAAAAATTTCCTTAATTAACATTCATATCTTTCTCTATAAGTAGAGACTGTCAAGCACAAGCCATTGCAAGATGGCGTCTCGTCTCTATTTGAAGGATAGAGGGCAATAAGAGGAACCGTAACTCTGTCTTCATTCAAATTAGAGTTGTTGCCCTTTGTAACTTATGCTTAGTATTCTTGTCCGGAAAATAACTTCAAAATTACTTCACTGCCATGAAACCACATACAACATAGAAGATAATGAGATGAAGTGCAGAGTGCAAGAATATTATCTCTGTCTTCAATTAAATAGAGTTATTGCCCTTTGTAGTTGTATACTTATAATTTTTGTTCGGTTCATAACTTTAAAACTATGAATGACACTGCAATGCAACTTTACCAAATGATAGGGCAATGAAAGTATTCTCAGAACGTAAGAACCATAACACTGTTTTAATTTAAATTAAGAGTTATTGTCCTTGGTAATATTATACTTATAATTCTTGTCCGGAGCATAACTCAAAACCTACTAATAGGATTGCAATGAAACTTCACGCAATAATAGAGGGCAATAAGAGAGAGTGCAGAACACAAGAACCAAAACTCTATCTTCGTTCAAATTAGAGTTATTCCCATGGTAATTTTATACTAATAATTCTTGTCCGGAGTATGACTCGAAAACTACTAATGGGACTGTAATGAAACTTCACACAGTGATATAGGGCAATGCGAGGATTTGCAGAGCACAGAACCATAGCTCTATCTATTGCCCTTTGTTATACAAAGCACCCAATTCGGGGAGCATCCATCAGTTCTACTGATATTCTTAATTTCATTCAACAACCACTGGCCACATTTGAAGCAGTATCCATTTTAGTTTAATAGAAGATAATGAGACGAGATGAATCTTGCACAGTAGATATAGTATTTTATCAAAGTTAATTTGAAGTCAAAATTTAACTGTCAACCTCGTACAACCAGGTGAATGCATGAAATACCGCCACTTGCTTTGTCTCGTTTCTTTTGTTTAAAAAGGGGTGACAAAAACAACAGCAACAACAATATCAGGTTTGTAAAACTAACCAACAAAAAAATACGTACTTTTGTGTAAAGATTACATGGTGTAGGGATTATGGTTTACCCTAGTGAATGGACATACCAAGTTCGAAACAATACCTTTGATGGTTTCAGATATATATACATAGCTTCCAATAAACTGTAACCAAAACGTTAACAAAGGATGAATTACTAAGTTCTTTTGTCATTAAATTTACAGGCCTGCCAAAACTTGTTAACACAAAATATGGGGATTTTTAAGATTTAAAGCGCGGGAAGAAGATTTTTAAATGGAACTTTGGAGCGCGCGACTTAATTTTCGCACTTATTTTTTTAAAGTGCAAATTTAAATTATTTATGGAATTAATACAAGTTGATGCATTGTTGGATAGTTATAGAAAATAGTAATTAGATTAGAAAGACTTGCTTTAATTTTACCAGAACTTTTTTTTTTTTTTTAAAGTGCACTTACTTTTTTACATAGTACTAAATGCAAATACAAAGTCAACTCTTATACAAATTATCATCATCGTACACAGAAACAGCTGTTATAGTGGTTACACGAGGAGTTGCTAGTTCCTCCCACTTGCTATTTCAGTTAGGTTGACCAATTAAAGAAGCAACATACATATTGATGCTGTTATTTAAAATTTGCTAAAAAACACGCAAATCGTGAAAAGGGTACTTGTTATTGCAGCAACTAACTTGGAAATGAGAGCATTTTACAATCATTGCATTTCGAATTTGTCAACAGTTTTAACTGATTAAAAGACTAAATCAGCCGACCTTAAAACCGAGAAGAAAACAAACAAATAAACCTATTGATACATGCGTGTTTGTTAATTACTCAATCGTTAAGCCAATAGAATACTTAATCCAACGATTGTTAATTGTTCACTAATGTAGTCGAGGTTTTACCAGATGTTCTGTAGAAAAGTTAAAAAGATAATTTTGCTCACTAAATGAATCATTTACATGTACTATATTGTTATCCTCACAAACATTATCTAGATTGAAAAAAATGAACCGCTTGATAATTGCGGGTTACTCAATTTAATTCAATTTATATTAAAAGCATAAACATTTTACAATGTCCATCGCCATCAGCACTGAGACGGTAATACATACAAGACTTACTAAATACAAATACACACATATATTCAAACATGTTCTGGAGAAGAGCATGAGAAATATTTAGATATGAGTAAACAAATTTAAGGATAAACACGTATATATTATTGAAAGTAATTATAGCATACAAGTTGTTCACACTTCACTGGTATGGCTCGAAACACTATTAAATATTATTACTAAGCCGCAATGCTAACCATTATACTACGGCGCTACCTTTCAAACCTCTTTGCAACATTGCCTTTATATCTACCCTGTGTTACCTTGCATCACGTGTAACACCCGTTAGCTGCTGTATATTTAAGGACTATTCTAATACACCCGCACTATATAGCTAGTTTAAAATATCTCGTTATATTGAACGATATATCTCTGTAATTTTTGCAACGTTAGGAGAATAAGCATTGCGCATTCCGCATTGTAACGTAGGCAACGTTAGGAGAGCAAGCAAAGCAATGCGAAAGATTTCAGATGTGTGCGCTATTTTCACATTTTAAGGGTATTAGAATAGAAATAGAACATCGTTTACGGTGAATTATCTTAATATATC